>PVJA010034351.1:0-22616 GCA_004027025.1 Myocastor coypus | reverse complement strand
AGAAGAAGAAGAAGAAGAAGAAGAAGAAGAAGAAGAAGAAGAAGAAGAAGAAGAAGAAGATATCATTGATTTATGGGAAATACTGATGCCAAGTTAAGTGTAAGATGTTTGATATTCACAAAGATGATGATGTTAAGCTCAAGTACCTATGTTAGTACCTATGTTACAGAGTAATAGTATCACGAAGCTTCTCTTCTGGAGGATTAAGAATGTAAGTTTACAGACCAAATATTAGTGAAAAAGAAGGGCTACAAGGATTGCCAAAACTTTGGCCTAGCCCTTCAAGGTTGGTGAGGACTCAGAACACAAGAGAACCTGTGCTGTAACATCCTATAACCCAGTGGTTTCCCAAATTTTCTGTTCAAGGAGATTATGGGACCACAGAGGAAAGGGATAGATGATGTATAATGTGCTGTTATGGTTTATGTCTAGTTGTCCTCCCAAAGCCTCATGAGTCAGGGGGCAGGAACTTCTAGAGTTTGAGACTTGATCCATGATCCCTGGGACTATGGGTGTGGTCTAAGGCAGATATCCTAAGGCAGAGAGCCTGATAGGAATATAAAGAGAGACAAAGAGACAAACTAGAGCTATCACTCTGCTGCCATGTTTGGTTGGCTGCCTCTGTCACCATTTTGTTGCTGTTCCACTGCCATGAGCTGGATGCTCTCTGTCCTGCTCCACTCAGCCTTGGGCCAGCCAAATATGGCTGCTTTTATTTATTTATTTTATGCCTAAAATATAAAGGCATAAAATATAAAGCTAGACTAGTATGCTGAGCTGTAAAAGGCTTAAATCAACAGCTTGAAACATTGCCAGTTCTGCCAATAACCCACTGTGATTATGGAACTTTGGACTATGTATACAACTGCTTTCTCTCAGTTCAATGAGGAGAAATTTTTTGTACCAACATTGATTAGAAAAATTATCATGTCTACACCCTGTGCTCTGTATGACTACTATGAGGACAACAATATGCATTGTATTAATTATTGGGAATGTACTACTATCATGTTTTCTAAAAATTTTTTTTTTTAATTTTAAAAAGAAGTTGTACACAAAGAAGCCATAATGTATACACGTATGGAAATGTCACAGTGAAACTAGTTAATTTGGGTTTTTTGTTTGTATGAGACAGGGTCTTGGTAAATCATCTAGTCTGACCTTTAGCTCCCTATATAACCCAGGTTAGCATTAAACTCGCAATCCTCCTGCCTCAGCCTCCCAAGTGCTAGGATAGCAGTTGTGTGTCACTACGGCCTGCTAATCCCATGAATTTATACAACTGATATGCACTAATAAAAACTTTTTCAAAAAAAGAAAATTAAGCAAGGCGAGCATGTGGTGCCCGGTATAGCACCAAGCCTCATGGCTGTTTATATTACTTTTATTTCTCTAGTTGAAGTTCAATTTCTCTGGCATTGAGGGTTAATTGAGTACACAGTCAGACTGCCTGCGAAAGAACCAGAGAAATAAAGAGGACAATCCAGAGCTGGCTGCGAGGAGGTGGCCCTCCGCAGCATCTTCCTCCCCATCCCAGGCACTCAGAACCCCATTGGCCTCTGCTGGCCTCAGCACTGCTGGTGGGACAGCTGTTGACTTCTACAGGTGTCGTGGAAGGCTTTGCAGAAGCAGGAAGCGACCTGTAGCTCCCCTGGGCGGGTGCAAGTCCCAGGCTACCTCAGTACCTCCACCCAGCAACTCCAGGCTCCAGGCTGATCCTGGGCACCAGCCCTACTCCTCCTACCTTTCTTCATCAAGGGTTTTTATTTTGCCTCATCCTTAGACAGAAGGTAAATCACAGAGGCAGGGGCAAAAGGATCCCAAGTGTGAGCCCTGCCTGGGCAACTTAATGACTTAGCAAGACCCTGGACTTTGTCTCAAAATAAAATAGAAATAAAAATAAAAGATCTGGGATATACCCCTGAGTTCAATACACTGTTAAAAAAAAAAAAAGAAAGAAAGGAAAAAGAAAAGAAAAGAAAAACAAAGAAGCATGAAAGCAGGGAAAGGAAAAGAAAAAATAAAATAAAATAAAATAAAAGCAGCACAGTTTTGCACGACTGCAGAGGCAGGCGCCGCCCACCCTCCTCCCAGGCCTTGCCTCTAGAGCTGTTTCCTTTTCCCAATAAGCTCTTTGGGGCTGGTGGGGCCCCACAACTCCCACATGTCTGCTCTCTCCCAGGAGAATTGGGACCTGGACGCATCATGCAAATGCATTTGGAAAGAAACCAGATAAGGAAGCAACACCAAAGCCCAGGCCCCCGGAAGTCTGGGCAATTTTTCTGATTCTGCATTTGCCATGATCATGTGGGTTCTTTCCTCTCCCACTCAGAGATGGGAGGGGAATGTGACGGACAATGGTCATCCCAACCCCCGGCTTCCTGCCGAGGGTCAGTGACATCCAGCATTGTTCCTGTACAAATTAACAGATTGGCCCATCCTGGTCACTATGACAACCACCCCACCGCCTCTGGGATCATGAAGTGGGGTTCATCAGCAACGCCTCTCCTCGAACTCGTCTCTTGACAAGCAGAATAGGGGAAGGTAATTACCAGCTGCCCCAGCACCTTTGAACGGCCTTTGTTTCTATGAGAACAGTTCAATCAGCCTGATGAGAGAGATTAAGAATCTGTGCAGAAAAAGGACTGCTGAGAGTCACCCAGGCACAGGTGAGATGTCGTTGTTGCAGATCCCACACACGGCTCCTGATACTGTGATTAACCCAGAGCCTTCCAGAAGCTTCAGTAAATGCGGCTTTGTTTTTCTCCTGTTCTCCCACCATCTTGCACTTTCTGCTTCTGGTTGTCTTTACCGGGCTTCTACCTCAATGAGGGGTGTACGTGAACAAACCCAAATCAAAAGCAAAACATCCAGAGTCCTGAGATCAGGGGCTTCCCTGGGGGATTTGTAATGAGGCCTCCCCCAAGCAGGAAGATGAGGAACAGGCTCCGCCCACCTAAGGGCAGGACTCCAAGGCACTGCTGTGAAGGCAAGCTCCTGTTTCACAGGGATCCCTTTTTATAAAGTGTATTCTTTCCAATTACATACTCAAACCTACAGTGGAAAAACAGACAGACAGACAGACAGACAGACAGACAAACTACAGAGAGGCAGAAAACTACAAGGAATGAAGTAAAGTCAGTTGTATCTCACCTTCACCCCAATTAATGGCCATTAGCGTCTGGCTACTGTGCTAGTTTGTGTTACTGCAATGGAACCCTTGAGGCAGGCTGACTGTGAAGAAGGAAGGGCGCAAAGACCTCAGCCACCATTTTGGAAGCTGAAAGTCCGGGCAGTAGGGTGCAAAGACCTCAGGATAGGGCTGGTGAGCTAGCTCAGCGGAATAAGCGCCTGCTTAGGCAAGCTTAGGCAAGCGCAGGATCTGCAGTTGGATTCCCGGCACCACGTGCTGTGCTAGCCCCGCCCCCAGGACAGCAGCCGCCCCCCCCTAGGATGTGCTGAGCCAACCAGAGTCTGGGTGGGCATAGTGGTGCATGCCTATAACCCCAGGGCTGAAGAGCTTGAAGGCAGGAAGATCACAAGTCTGATTTGCGTGGTGAGACCTTGCAACAACTAAATCAAAAAAGAAAAGAAAAGAAAAAAGACCTCAGGATAAATGGTGATGGTGAGAATACTCACAGGGGTAAGCATCATATGAGACCAAAACCGGAAGCCAGAGCACTGGGTGTGCACAGACTCAAGCTTTTATACTAAACCTCTCAAAACAACCTCAGTCCTTCCCTGGGGCAGCCTCCTCAGTGACCTGAGGGCATCACCTAGTCCCCAGTTCTCAACATTCCCGCCCCCTCTTCACCTCTTCCCAACACTGCCACCTGGGCATCAAGTTTGAAACTTGAGGACACATTCTAAGGCCACCCCTGAGCCTTAGCAAACATAGAACTCCCAGTCCTGCTGTTATCTGTGTGCAACTGTTATCTGTCCTGGGAGACTCAGGACATCAATAAAGCCCAGCTTTATTTCTGTCTCCTATGCCAAGTAAATTTATTTACTTGAATTTTTGCATGCTAGGGCTGGAACATGGGGCCTTGAACCCCCTGGCATGTGCCCTGCCACCAAGCCACAACCCAGTTCCTCTACTGCCCTTTAATCTACTGGGTAGACATACAAGCAGACGCTGTGGCTTCTCAGCTCCTTTTAAGAGCTGCAGGCCGCTGTAGGTGGCAAACACGATCTTAATTTGGACCTCAGAACAGTCAGCCTGTGGGAGACCAGAAATATGTTACCCCAAAATATGCCTGAGCTGAAGGCAATTAAAGAAGAAACAGGTGCAGGACAGGGCTGCCCTCCCTCTGTGTACTAGAAAGCAGGACACAGATTTGCAGGTTCAGAAGACGTCCTGCCTGGCCCTGTGCTGTGAGAACAAAGCTGAGCCCTGAGGACAGCTTCAGAGCTGCTGCCCGGGAGACCCTGGAGCATGACAGAAATGAGATGCACTCACTGATATGGGTCTTCCACAGGTCTGCCTGCCCCTAGCGGCTCATGGTCCTCTTCCTGCCATTTCTCTAAAAACCCAGGGCTCTTCATGAAAAATGTCACAGAAGCTGAAATCCAAGCCACCTCTGGGAACTATGTGTTTCCCGGCATCTCCTATGTGCAAGGGCTGATCACACAATATGGGAAACGTTTACGTTGTGAAATGATTACGGTAAAAGACTCATTCTTGCGAGTCTCCTTGAAAGCCTCCCCTTGCTTTGGACACACTTGTCCCATCATTCTTGCCACTTTCTGAAGCAGTTCTAGAAGTCCTCATTCACGATTGTCATTTATAAGGTGTGATCAAAAATACAGTGAATCCTACCACTGAACAAAACGCAGTGGAAAGGCAGGCTCAGGAAAACACAACGAGGGACAAGGAGATAGCAGCATCAGTGCCTGCCTGGCAAATGCAAAGTCCTGAGTTCAATCCCCAGTACCAAAAGGAAAAAAACCCTACAACACTGTGTCCTCATCCACCTTATTTAATTGACTGGGTCTGGTGCTGTGTGACTTCTGGCTCCTCTTCAAAGTCAAAATGACCCCATAAAGTAAATGGTTTTTTTTTTTTTTTTTTTTGTTTGTTTGTTTTGTTTTTTCAGGACTGCGGTTCAAACTCACAACCTTGCACTTGCCAGGCAGGCACTTGTGCCATGGAGCTATCTCCCCAGCCCCCAGAAAATAAATGTTTTGAGTCACTTAAAACATCAGGGCAGCCAGGCTAGTACAGTTGAAGACGTTCATGGAAGAGGACCTCCTGAACTGCTTCAGAGAACCACAAGAGTGACCAGAGAAGTGTTTGCAAACTGAGGGGAAAAGTATGCGGAGGGAGATTAATAACATTGCGTCTGCACTCTAGTATAGTTTTCAAATTGAGACATTCACGGTGGGTTTCAATCACACCTTGTACATATGAGATATGTGTGCTGGTAAACTGCTGTTTCCTGTTCTCTCTTAACAGTCTATTGTTTGGGTGACTACCCCAGCTAAGAGCAGACGAGGACTAAAGAAAACAGGGATGTGACTCTCCCCCCTCAGGCCCACTGCATTTAGTCCCATCTCCCAAGAGCACTAGGGACTAAGTGTTCTCCCAAGGAGCTCGGTGTGCTCCAGCTCGGGGTGGTGGAGCTGTGGGACCTCCTCCCACTGAGACCCAAGAGGAAGGAGGGGTAGGGAGAAGGAGGGCACGGGAGAATGCTGTGTGGCTTTCTGTCTGAGTAGTCCTGGGCTCCCTGGGGACTCTGGAGTTCCTGTGACCTCAAGGGATGCTCCTCCGATCTCCACCTGACAACAACCTCTGGGCACTGCCCTGCCTCCTGGGTGAGCCCTTCTGGTCCACGAGGAACTCTTCCACCTCCTCAGATGGACAGTCAAACCTGGGCCTGTGGCCACTCCCATTCCCCCAAGCATTTCTATGCTCTACCACTCAACAGCCACAGTGTAAAAATGTCCTCAGGGAGGTGAACACCGCCCCACTCACTCCTGCCTCTCCATCCACTGCATACCCTAATTACAGGGGACACATTTCAAGAGTCTCATAGGACCTCAAAAATTCTCATAATACTTGCTGCTGAAGGCTCAACCCAACCCTTCCACCACTGGGCCAGGCCAAGAGCTGGCTCCACATCCCTCTCCACGGTCCCCAGTCCCTTGCCTTTTCTCACTCTCTTTTCCCATGTGGAGGAGCACCTGGACAGAGGAGCATTGTCCTAACTCAGAGACATCTGGCCTCCGGCCTTGGCTGCTGGGAGGAGAGCTCTGAACCCTACAGTGTGTGGAGGGGGCTTTGGCTCCTGGACAGTACAACAGCAAGGCTGGCTGGCTGGTTGGTTTGAGAGAAGGTCTTGCTATGGGATTCAGACTGGTCTTGTGAATGTCATTTATATGACAGAAATGTTACCCCAAAATACGCCTGAGCCGACAGCAATTAAAGAAGAAACAGGTGCAGGACAGGGCTGCCCTCCCTGCCCTCGTGCCTCTGCCTCCCAAATGCTGGGATCATGAGCAAGTACCACCACACCCAGCTCAACAACATGATTTGTGATGAGGTTTTGGGACACGCCACATCAGTGTTGACCTCTGTAGCAAGCAGGGACCATAGGTCTGCCATATGGGTAGCAGGTGAGGGAGGCCTCGTCAGCTCACACACCTGGGCCCAGATGAGCTTCATGGGAGACAGGGCTCCTGAGTGTTGGCACATACCATGGTGCAGTGGAGGTGTCTTGGTGACTTTTCTCTCATTGTTGAGACAAAATATCTGATGCCCAAAATTAAGGAAGGAAAGGTTAATTTAGCTCAGAGTTTATGAAGCTTTGGGCAGGCTTCAGGGCAGGGTGGCGTGGTGAGGGCCAACCTTTCATGACAGTAGAAGGCAGAAAAAAGAACAAGAACAGACAGGAGAACGAGGGTCCAGAAATAAACAATGTATCAGTTTCAAATGACTTATAGTGAAGTTACAGTTGCTCTATTATAACATTCATTTTTATTGGTAATACTTACTGGGACTGATTTGTAAATTAAACTTTATCACGGGTGCATCCATATAGGAGGAACAGTACAGACAGGGATTGGTGCAGGCAAGGGATTTCAGCCATGCAGAGAGTTGGAGCCTGTTCCTGACTTCCTCTACAGCTATAGCTCCCTGGGCAGAAGGTAAAGAGCACGCAGAACTGTGGGCCCAATTGCCCGCGTCCCAGCAGGTTCTACCACACCCACCAGGAGAAAGAAGGGTCACAAAGCAGGCCTGCTGCCTGGATTTGGGTCTAGATGTTTCCCCAAAGCCTTGTGAGGTTATAGGTGGAGGTTTTTCAGGGGTCACTGGATCTAGAGTATGTGACACTGGGATTGATTCATGGTACAATGCTCAGGGTAAGGGCGCTGACATTAAGGGTGTGAGTGCTCCCCAGTCTGAGCATCCTGGATAAGATATAGGAGACAGAAAGAGCAAGCTCTGGCCCACTTGGCTTTGGTGTCCTCTGCCTGGCATGAGCTGTCTATCCTCTGTGATGCTGCCCTGCCTCGGACCCAACTGATTATGAACTGAAACCATGAGCCAAACAGATCTTTTCCCTTAAACTTGGGGTGTCTCAGGTGTCTCAGCCACAAGAAAAGATAACTAAGACAACTTTGTAAATAAAAGGGATTTTTTGTTTGTTTGTTTCTTTTTTTTTGGCTGGCTGAGGCTACCCTGAGGCAGGTGTCATTTTCCATGTGGGTGTGGGGAACAAACTGAGGTCCCTGGCACCAGAGACATTGCTGAATCATGTGCTTTAACTAACTGAGCTGCTTGGCAAGCCCCCTGTAAATAAAGTTTTAGCAGAACACATATTTACATATTCTCCACAGCTGATTTCTCATTATAACAGCAGAACTTCGGGACTGTGAGAGGGGCCAAGCAGTACATAAAGTCTAAAATATTTACTGCCTGGTCCTTGAGAGGAAGTTTGCCATTGAGAGTTTTCCATTGAGTTTCCCTCGCTTCTGAGCTCAGGGTCACCATGGAAAGATGCGCAAGGTGTCGCAGTCTTCCCCCTGAGTCTTGTTTTTTACCTTCTGGGAAGAGGTTTGGTAGTCTAGGGAGGGGCTGCTAGAGGTTTGGTAGTCTAGGGAGGGGCTGTTCTTGCTCTTTTTTTTCGAGAGAGAGAGAGAGAGAGAGAGAGAGAGAGAGAGAGAGAGAGAGAGAGAGAGAGAGTCCCAAGTTCAACTCCAGCCTAGGTAATTTAGTGATTTAGTGAAACTGTCTTAAATCTAAAAATAAAATAGGTCTGGGTCCGGTGGCACATACCTGCGCATGGGAGCTGACGCAGGTGAATCACTGCAAGCTAGAGGGCAGCCTGGGCTGCATAGTGAGTTCAAGGCTAGTCTGAACTACATAGTAAGACCCAGTCCCCAAAACCCCAATAAATAAATAAGTTAATTAAGTAATAGACTAGTGATGTCACTCAGGGCCAACACCTTGAATGCTAGCCCTCAATACAGAAAGAAAGAAAGAAAGAAAAGAAAGGAAAAGAAAAAGAAAGAAAGAAAGAAAGAAAGAAAGAAAGAAAGAAAGAAAGAAAGAACCGATCAATCGAACCAGCCAGCAAGTAAGTAAACAAAATCTTATTCAGAGAGAGCCACAGAGACTTGGGATTTTCTGCCCCACAGCAAATGCAGCCTGCCTGAGCCCTGCCTGAGCGACACTCCACATGTAGCTAGCTCTGCATAAAGTTGTTAGCTGTGGGCCTCAGGGTGCCTAGGCGGGGGAGACACGACCAGCAACCAGCCTACCCTAGGCAGTGACAGGCTGAGTGGCATAGCCGAGGAGGGCGATGGCTGGGGAAATTTTGCTGGTGATATTGCGAAGTAACATGTGATTTCCTCCGCCAGCACACACCATTTATTTATTTATTCTTTTATTTATTGCAGTGTGCCTATCACAACTGGGAGTGCAGACTGGGGAGTCTCTAGGACAAAGCAGAGACTATGTGACTTTTCCTGACTTGGGGTTGCAGCTTGGAGACCCCTCGTATCCCCCCACCAGAGCTGACACCTTGCAGTCAGGTGATTGGCTTCCAAAGGCAGCGCCAGCTGGCAGGAGACCCAGATCCAGAGCGAGGCTGGGCAGAGGGGAAGGTGCATACCTGTCTGAATTTGCATATAGATTTCCCAGGCTGGGGAGCCCAGAACCTCCCCTGCGGAGGGGCGGCTGCTCTCGATTTCCTGATTACCCAGAGGTTGGCTTGATTAGGCAGGGGATGTAGCGCAGCTTTCTGCGTTTTGCGGGTGATGTTACTGATCTTGAGGGGTGGCCCAGACGCGCTCACTGGGGAGACTTTTCCTGCACGTGCTCCAGAGTGCAGACAGTTCTTAGAGGCGCGGGGAAGGGAAGTGAGCCTTCTGCTTCTGGATATTCATAACCGTAGATTCACACAGCAAGTGCTGTCCGCCCCACCCTGCTTTCATCTTCTTCTCACCTCTCCCCTCCTCGGCCAATTCTGCATTTCTCATCCGAGGCCAGCTCGGTGGGTCAGCTTAATGAGCCTCCTGACTTGCCCGTCAGATAAGTGGTGGACCATTAGCCCCTGTTTAACAACCATCTTTCTTCCTATCTCACACATGAAATACAGCTGGCGGAGTCCCCACCATCCCGGGCTTGAAGTGCTGAGCAATTAGTCAGGGATAATTCCAGAGCCAGGGCAGCTTGGGATGACCGCCTCTTCCCCTTCCCTGGTAGACTGGGGGTAGGAAGCGGGTGGGCTGCCATCTGTAAGAGATTGATGTCTTCTTCGGGGTGCTGTTTTGGGTCTTCTGCGCAGCAGCTCTCTGCAGCCTCCTCTTCCTGTCTCGACCCATAGTGCTAGGATCTCAGGGCCTTCCCCATGCAGGTGCCCATAGCATCCCCTCCTGCTGGAGGCAGTAGCTTCCCCACCACTCGTGGCCCTGAGCTACTGACACCACAGTTTGGATTCCCAGGAGATCATGCTACAGCTGGAAAGAGATCAATGAGTCAAGGGGGAAGGGGGACTGGCTACTCTTTGGGCTGCCTCTCAGCCTCCAATTTAGGTAGTCAAGGGAGGAACATGCTACACCCAACCCCGAGAGCCTTGTTCCCAGAGGCCAACAGCCTTCTGTCACTATTCAGTCTGCCTCTTCCTGCCGGTCCTGTTCTTCTTGACCTCCTATTGGCCCAGGCCCTTAGACGCCTGCATTCACATTAAGCAGGTGAGCCCAGGTGAACCAGGAAGAGAGGCCCCAGCAAGAGGGCAGTCTAGCGACCACTGAGCTTTTCTTGATCCCAGCACAAAGATGAGCACAAAATCATACAGCCAATACCAATCGATTTTAGAATAAGTATTCACACTCATAAGAATGAGAAGGAACCCTTAGGTGGGGAGAGAGGGTTCAGTGACAGAGGAGTCAGGTGGGAGAGAAGGAGCTGATGAATGGTGACTCTTGGCTCTTGAGAGGGGGCCTGAAGCTTTAATGGTGGACAAGAGGTGACACATAAAGCCCAGAGCTGCAGGCTACTGTCCTAAAAGTGGAACAAAGGCCACTGGCAATTTAGGACTTGGGGAGGGAAGAGAAAATTCCCATGTTAGAAATCAAAATCTCAGACCTAGACCATAAATAGTGGCCAATGGGCTGGAGTATAGCTGAGTGACAGAGGAATTGCCTAGGAAGTATGAGGCTTGGGTTCAGTCCCCAGCACCTAAGAAATGACAAGAGGAAGGAAGAGAGGAGAGCAGAGGAGAAGAGAGAGGAGGAGAGGGGAGGGGACAGAGGAGGGGAGAGGGGAGGGGGAAGGGGGGAGGGAAGGGGAAGAGAGGAGAGGAGAGGAGAGGAGAGGAGAGGAGAGGAGAAGAGAGGAGAGGGTGTTGCAGGCAGCTGACTTAGATAGAAATACAGGCAATCAGACAGGGCCAGGGCCTCAAGGAGACAGCACGGAAGGCAAGATACGTTGAAAAAAAAAAAAAGTAAAAGCCGGCGTGGTGGCGCATGCCTGTAATCCCAGCACTCGGGAGGCTGAGGCAGGAGGATTGGTGCGAGTTCGAGACCAGCCTGGGCTACAAAAGTGAGCTCAGGACCAGCCTCAACTGCATAGCGAGACCCTATCTCAAAAAGACAAAAAAAAAAAAAAAAAAAGAAGAAGATACATTGCAACTGTGAAAAAGACAGATGCCCCTGCTGTGGACCAGACCTAAAGACCAAAGATTGAACAAATGCTGACCTCCCTTAAGATTAGCATCCAGGATTGATCATCACCCAGAGGAAGTCCAGAAGAATCATTAATCTGACTACTTCAAGCTAGCTACTGGACAAAGTCCTGTTCTATATTCGTGCCCAACTTGCTACATGACTCACTTCCCCATTTGGTCCTGCACTTAATCAAGTTTACCGGAGCAATGGTGCTTGTAACCTCATTGGCTGACCATAATTTTGTCCCACCTCATGCCCAACTAAGTGAGTTTCCGTGTTCTCCACCTTAGACCCTCATGGTTTTACTCTATAAACATCCCTGGAAGAGACAGCTTCCTGGGGACCACCTGCTTGGGGGGCCCCAGTCTGTCCTTCTCTTGGACAGGAGCTTTCTTTCCCCCAATAAATATATTCTGCTCATAACCTCCTTTTGTTCCTAAAATTCACTCTTTGGATTTAGAGAACATGAACTCATCCCAGGTACATTTCAGGTTGAGAGTTTCATTCCCCCCGACACACATCAAGGGGAATGGAGGAGTAGAGAGGGAAGGAGAAGAGAGGAGAAGAGAAAAGAGGAGAGGAGAGAAAGGTTCTAGGAGAGGGAAACAGATTTTCCACTCCTTGAGGAGCCGAGAGGCACATATCATGAGAGCAATATATAAAAATACATCCGAAACCATTTACCTTCCTGAGCCTAGGCAGAAACCAACATAAAATTGCTATAAGGAACTATTTGACAAACAGTTATAGTCTGGATCCTCATGAGGCAAACATTTTTAATAAGAGCTCACAACGAACAATATTGCAAAATATCTACAAAGGAAACCACCATGAAAGAGAACCACTAGGAATAATAGGAGAATCAACTCCTAAGAACTGAAATTAACAGGACACCTGAGCATGACTTTTTGTTTTGTCTTGAGACAGTGTCTCTGGCCTTGAACTCACTATGTATCTGAGGCTAGCCTCAAATTGGTGGCCTCAGCCACAAGTGTGTTTATAGTCAGGTGCCTCTATGCCTGGCCCCAAACATGACCTCAAGTGTACTTAAAATAATAAGGAAGCAAGCTGGGCATGGCGGCACACAAATATAATCCCAGCACTTGGGAGACTGAGGCAGGAGGATTGGTGCGAGTTCAAGACCAGCCTGGGCTACAAAAGTGAGGAAGTGAGCTCAAGGCCAACCTGAACTGCATAGTGAGACCCTATCTCAAAAAGACAAAAATAAATAAATAAATAAATAAATAAATAAATAAATAAAATAAATAAATAAAAGCAAAAGGAGGAATCAGAGTAACAAAGAAAATATAGGATATTTGAAACTAGAGGAAATCAGACCTAAACAGAGTCAAATAGACCTACCTGGAAGTGAAAAATATCTACATTGAAATTATAGATTAAACTCGTGAGTTAAATAACCTAGAATGCTGAAGATTCAAGAAATAAGAGACACATACAAGGAAGTCATCCAAAATGCAGTACAGAGATAAAGAGATTAACAATGAAAGCGCAGTGAAGAATGTGGAAGACAGAATGAGCCGTGTGAGCAGGTGTCTAATAGACTTAGCAGAGAATGAAGACAGCGGCCGAGAAGCAAATTCAACACTCAGAGTGACAGCAGCTCTCCTTAGTTGAGGGAGGGAGGGAGTCAGGAGGCTGCTGCCGTACGATGTCCAAATTGGAGAGATCAAAAACGAGTGCACATCTAGATAGGCTGTGAGGAAGCAGAGGGAGCATCAAAGACTCAGAGATCTTAAGAGCAACTGAAGAGATGCGACTAAAAAAGAAATGACAGTTTGATTGACAGCATTCACAGCGACACCAGTAGGCGCTAGAAGACAAAGCTGCTTCTTCAAAGAACTGAGGCTGCCTATCTGTGAGCCTAGGAGCACAAACCCAATGAAACTGTCATTCAGAAGGAAGGAAGGGTAGGGAAGGGACACTTCCAAGGGCCCAGGGCATACTGTCCATAGGTCCTCTCTGGAAGAATGACCAAGAGCTCCCTTCACTTGGCAGTGAAAATAAATCCAGAGGATTTAAAATGATCATCAACCTAATCAGCATTGTCTGTAAATAACTGTGATATTTCTAATGATGGTGATGAGCTTTGGGAGGCTGAGACAGAAGGACTGCAGCAAGTTCAAGGCCAGCCTGGACTGCATAGGGAGATCCTGTTGAAGAAGAAGAAGAGGAAGAGGAATAGAAAGAGGAGGGAGAAGAGGAAGAACAGAAAAAGAAAAAAGAAATTAAGATGCTAGTCATCCACAGCATGCAGGATGGGAGGAAGAATTAGGGAAAAGAATGAGAAGTAAGATAGTAGACATGAGTCCAAGTGTATGAGGAATTACAATGAAAGTAAATGTATGAATCTCATCTATGAATTGTCAGAGGCTAACTGAATGAAAAAGACTCATCTCTGCAAAAGACTTAAGATACAACTAACTCAACAGCACAGAAAAGTTGACAATAAAGGTTAGAAAAGTATGTGGACCACCAAAGAAAGCAATATTACTTTCAGCTAAAGAAGTCATTAAGATAGAAAGCAAAAGTTCATTCAGTAATAAAAGAAACTGCAGGTGAGTGTGTGTAGCTCAAAGGTACAGTACTTGCTTCACATGTGTTAGGCCTCAGGTTTGATCCCCAGTAACACATGCAAACACACACACCACCACCATCATCGTCAAATGGTCAGCTTTTTTTTTTTCCTGTCCTTTTGAGACAGGGTTTAGCTATGCAGTTTAGGCTGCCCTTGAGCTCACTTTGTAGCCCAGCCTGGTTTTCCAACAATCCTCCTGTCTCAGCCTCTCAAATGCTGGGATTACAGACATGCACCACCATGCCCAGCTTATCTTTTTTTTTGGGGGGGGGGGTGGACACCAGGGATTGAATTCAGGACCTTGTGCTTGCCAGGCAGGCACTTATACTGCTATCTCTCCCTGCCCCCACCCATCGTCAAAGTAGAAATAACTTTCCATGACGACATTCTAATTCTGAGCCTCTGCGCATCTAAGTATTTGGCTTCACCTACAGAAAGCAGAACTGCGAGAGAAGGCAACAACTCATAATCTTAGCGAGGAATTTTGCCCCATCACTATTGGGAAACCGTAGCTTGCCATGGCAAGAGGGTAGAAGATCGGAAACACACCAGGAATGGGTCCAACAGAGACAGAAGAGGAGCTAAGCTTTCTTTCCAAATATACATCGGACACCTGAACCAAATCAGGTATTAGCATTGCTATAGTCTGGACCGCCCGTGTTGCTGCCCCCACAAAGGCCCTGTCTGTTGGAGTCCTGGTGCTCGTGGGGGTGATGTTGTGGAAACCTGAGGAGGCCTAGCTGGAGTCTTTAGGGTACTGAGGGTTCATCTATGGGCACTCGGAGCCCTGGCTTCTGTCTTGGCGCCCAGCCCCCCATTGCAATCTCTCTGAGGTGAGCAGTTTTGCTCCTCCCTGCCACTGCCACCTAGCAGTGTCACTAGAGACCTAAAAATAATGAGTCTACTTGATTGTAGACCAGGATCTGGAAAACCAGAACTCAAAAGAACCCTTCTCTCCTTGCAAGCTGATTATGTCAGGTGTTTTTAAAGTAACAGAGAGCTGGCTAATACATAAGGATCAGTCAGAGTATTTTAGACAAGTCTGAGCCCACCTCCAAGAAACAAGGCCCTCCAGGTACAAGTTCTCACACACAAGCTTCCTACATGGGGTGACATAACTTCGACACCAAAAGCAGGAAAAAACAGTACTTAAACGGAAAGTACAAACACAGATGCTCCAATCCTAAACCAACATCAGCAAGACAATTCTAGCAACCTATTTGTGAATATTTTAACATGAACAAAGATGACACAGCACTATAAAGATAGTAAACACCAAAGTATTTGCTAAGGTCATTCATCACATTAAAATATTAAAGAGAAAGATTATACTATGATCTTATTTATTTATTTATTTATTTATTTATTTATATTCAGCGATCTTATTAGAGGGAAGGATGATCAGCAAAATACAACAGCCATTCATGATTTTTTAAAAAATTCTCAGCAAATAAGTATAGTGGGAATTTTTCTTAAACCCTAGGAAACATCTACCCAAACCCCCAAAGCATGTTGTACTTAATGGTAAAACACTGGAATTATGTTATTTGGAATCAGGGACGGGATACGTACACCAGCCCCATCATTTTGATTCACCATTTTACCAAACTCTCAAACTAACATTGTGAAAATAATTCCTTAGGACAAGCTTTTGGCTATACTTTCTTTAATTAATAGTGACTTAGAATGCTATGTGTTTCTCACAAGACCACTGGAGGTGACCCAGGGCCGGCACTGTTGTCCATGAAGTTGTCCGTGTTTCTTGACCTCATCCACCTTGTTCTACCACCCCTGGAGTGCTGCAGTCAGCCTGTGGCCCTCCACACCCACCACCCCACCCTGTCCCTGGTAGTGGAGTGGAGGAAGCGAAGGAGCGGCTCCTCTCTTGAAGGACACATTAGGAAGGCTGCCTTAGTGCCCCTCCACACCCCACTGGTGCATCTTAGTGCTCAGGTAGCTCAGCTGCTAGGAAGTGGAAAAATTCAGTCTTCATCTGGCAGCCATGTCTGCAACAAAGCATGAAAATTTCTACATGTGCTGGGAGAAAAAGTAAAAAAAAACCACCACCACCACCACCAACAACAACAACAAAAGCATAGGATTTGTACCCAATTCCAGGCAAGAGCTCCTAATTCGCTTCTTTTATTGTTCTTGAGTTTATGCTAATAAGGAACCTGGCGGGGTTCCTAGAAGGCTTCAGGATGGTGACTGTCACCAGCATTGGAGCTTCCAGCCTCCTCACTGATCTGGGTGAGGGGAGATACTGGAAGTTGAGTTTGATCTCTCATGGCCAGTGATCAATCCATCTCCAATAATGTCACTTCCATGAAAACCCCAAACAGCAGGCCTGGGGGAGCATCTGAGAAGACCAGGAGGCTCTGTGTCTGGAGCACCCCGAACCGGCTGCACCTCGCTGGGCTTTTCTAATGAGGCTACAACCCTAAGTGGAGCTTCTCTCATTCCTGGGACTCATTTAGTGAATCACTGACTCTGAGCAGGGGCTGTGGGAAGCCCTGCATCTGTAGTCAGTGGACAGAGTGCAGGGAGTCCGAGGTCCCTCGTGAGCACCTGGCACCTGATGGTGGACATCTTTTGCCACCTGATCCCTAACCTGTGAGCTCTGCGTAGCTTGAGGAGTCAGAGTTAAATCAGAGTGCTGAACACAGCAGTGGACTGGACAGGTCTGCCTCCTCCAAAGTCTGGGCTGGAATTCTAACCCTCAAGTGACAGTAGATGGTCCTTTGGGGGATGGCTGGCTCATGGGGACATAGAAAGAATTTGCGTTAAAGGATCAAATGTGAAAAGGGCAACATTTAAAACACATTGAAGAATGCTCTTGGAGAAAATGGAGGAGCATGACTTCAGTACATTAAAGATTTAAGATTCGGAAGGTACAAATTACACATATAGAATAAGATAGACATATTTGACTACTGCAACGTGTGACACTCCTAAACTGAAAAGACAATGTCCCAAAGTGACATGACACAGGGTCAGTGAGATAGCTCAGTGGACTAAAGCACCTGCTTAGGCAAGCTCAGACAAATGCAGGGGCTGCAGTTTGATTCCCAGCACCACAGGCCGTGCTAACCTTGCCCCCAGGGTGGGCTGAGCTAGCCCAGAGTCCTGTGTAGTGGCTATGCCTATAATCCTGGCCATGGGGAGGCTAAAAACAAGAGGATCATCATGAATCCAAAGGGAAATGACACTGGTTTGCTGTGTGATCTTTAAAAACTACTGTCCTGCTTGATAAGTACTGGAGGGGTGGGTTGATGGATGGACTAGGGAAGGCAGTTGCTTATTTGCCTGTCTGATCTGGCAGTGGAGAGGGAACATGACTTATTATTTATGTATGTATGTATTTATTTTTGCTTGATAGATAAGTTTCTTGATATTTATCTGAAAGATCTTCATAGAAATTTGTTTTAGCTCTCATCAATCGGCTCCTGAGCTCTGAGGAAGCTTACCATCTTTTGAGCCACCCAATCTTTCTTCTGTACAAGGGACATTTTGGGATGGCTCCACCTTGTCATTTTTTCCTTTTTTTTTTCAGAACTGGGGATCAAACTCAGGACCTTGCCTTTGCCAGACAAGTGCTTATTCTATTGAGCTATGTCACCAGCCCCCACCTTGTTATTTTTAAAATAGTGTATTAATAAAAATATGAGGTATAATAAGGCAGTTCTGGAGAAAACAGCCTTTAGAAATTAGGCAGAGACAACTATGGTCAGATAAAAGGCTGGGACAACAATATAAACTCCTGGGCATAATAAACTGTTACCCTTCAAAGCATAACATGTCACGTTTCTATGCCTGTGCATTCGCAACAGACCTGTCAGGACACTGAGAACAAACAAACAAACAAACAAGCAAGCAAACAAACCCACAAGTGCAGGGTGTTCACATGAAGGAAATTGTTACCAGGAAAAATCTAAATGCACCCTCAGCTTCACCTACTCTAAGTAGACCTACAAATCACTAATTATGGAGCTGAGGAGGTGGTGCATGCCTATAATCCCAGCACTCTGGGAGGCTGAGGCAGGAGACTCACAAGTTATTGCCCATCCTGGGCAGTTTAGCAAGACCCAGTGTCAAAACACAAAACAAAAGGGCCGGCCAGATAGCTCAGCGAATTAAAGTGACTGCTTAGGTAGACACAAAGACTGGGGCTCAACACCCCTAAGGTGCACTGAGATGGTGAATCAGATTGGGCATGGTGGCACGCACCTGTAATCCAAGGCTAGGGAGCTAAAAACAGGAGAATCACTACAAGTCTGGCTGGTGTAGTGAGATCCTGTAGACCCTGTACTAAATACATTAAACACACACACACACACACACACACACACACACAAACTTTGAAGGTCACACTGATGAATAATGTATTACTAGTTTTTCACTAGCTTCGCTATAGATAACACTTCTGCTGTGAGCTTTACGACAGTTGTCTAGGTTACTTCTCCGGGCCTGAGGGCCCCTGTGCTGAGAACACTGGCGCTTTCTGTGGGCTTGAGGATGTCTCATGGGTGACGGGAGCAAGATAAAAGGGTGTGGCCCCTCTGCCTTTCTAGCTTGCATCCCTTTGCTGCCTTAACCTTTGAGTCAGAATCTGCTCAGCTCTGCACGCAGCATGCTGAGCAGCCAGGCGAGCAGGAGTCTTTCCTTCTTTCTCTCCCGTCTTTTGTGACCTCCACTTTTGAGTTTCTTCAACAGCAGAAGCAGCCTGCGTGTTCAGGTGGAGAATGTCCCCTGAAGGCCTCCTGGGCTCACACAGAAGGCTTCAGGAAGGCACCTGACAGCTCAGAGGTGGGGTCTGTCAGAAGTCATAATAAACTTCTCCCCGTCAAGCTGTGGGTGTCAGGTGTACATCCCAGTGAGAGAAAGTGACTAAGATACAGCACGGCACCTGAGCTCCTCCTTGCCTCTGCAGAGCCCAGCCCTACCCACAGGACAGAGTATTCACACAGGATGAGATTGCCATGTGTAAGAAGGCCCAGCTGTCCCTAGGACATGCTGACCATAATCACCCAGGGGCCACAAGAAGAAGTGTCTTCTGGAACCCTGCTCCTGGCCAAAGGAAACCCCTAGACTTTGACCCAACCCTGACTCAAAATCCTCTGAGTCTAAAAAAATCCCACCAGGTATCAAAAATAGCTTTCATTCAGAGCTCATGGAGAGATGAGCTGAATACTGCATGGTGGTGAGGGAGACCAGGGGACACCCTGGATCCCATAGGAGGCAAAGGGAGAGGAAGGATCGAGGGATGCTCTTCTCCACTGTGGTGGCTTCCCCAAGGAGTGGGAAGAGGTGGGCAGAGGGCAGTGTGGATGGTGACTCATGCTATGAAACACAGTGCAGGAGGTGCTTGGGGTGCAGGCCCTAGGGGACTGCTTGGGATTGAGGACTCACAACCCAAGAACAGGACTCCTCCTGAGTGGGCTGCAGTGAAGTGATGGGGAAGGTGGTCACCCTCAGAGCCCGAGGTGTCCAGAGCCAGTCCTGTCTGGCACCTGCAGAAGTGAAGTGTCCAGCATGCAAACTCCTAAATATAGCGGGCCCAGCCAGTGGTTGGCACCTCTGCCCTCGGCCTCCTTTACCCCTTTCCTGGGAAGCACCTGTCCCATCTGGGACCCCAAGAGGCAAGGATTAAGTGAAAATGACAAAAGCAAGGACAGTTTCTCACCGAGTTGCTGAGGTGAGCCCTCCTGCCCCAAGCTCTCAGAGGGCCAGGATCCCGTGCATGGGCCTCCATGCCTGGCTAGGAGTTCACGTTTGTGTGTATCTTATGTTGGCACCTAGCACCCAAGGCCCAGTACCACCTGCCCAAGCCCTGACTCCTCACCTTCACCTGCTTTATGACACAGTGACAAGGCTGAGGCAGAGGACATCACTGTCCCAAATCCAGCCAGGGCTCCCAACATGGCTGGCTTTTCTCCTGCCTGCAGGCCTCACACAGGCATTTGTGGCCCAAATGTTTATCTACCAGGCTCTCTCCATGCACTAAGTGCTGTGCCATTTGGATGAGTGCAATTTACCTGAGGTTATTTATTTTTTTATAGATTTTATTTTAAAGAGTAAAAATAGCAGAAACAAAGATAGAAAAAACAGTAACAAGTAAGAGTACATATAGTACAGAATTTCAAAACAACAAAAACTTAACAATGGTTGCATTACATATTTTCATCATCAAATCAGTTTAGATCAACAGACATAGGTATGTAAGACTGATCAAACAATTAAACATTAACACTATCAACAAACATTAATTTTTTTCTCTTCTAAATGAATTTTGTATTTATATCACTCTTCTAAAAAAATTATAGGGGTTGGGGCCAGGGAGATAGCTCCATGGCACAAGTGCCTGCCTGGCAAGTGCAAGGTTGTGAGTTCAAACCCCAGTCCCCCGCTCCACTAAAAAAGATTATAGGGGTTAAGGATGTAGAAACACAAGGTCCTGAGATTGGTTCCTGGTACCACCCAAGACTGATTGATTGATTGATTTCTTTTGAGTTCTTACACTAGGGAGACTATATGATATTTGCATATGTAGGTCTGGTTTGTTTCACTTATGAGTATACGTTCAAGATACATCCACTTATATATGAAGTCTTCTAGTTTATCATTCCTTATAGCTGAGTAATATTCCATTTTATGAAAATACCACATCTCTTTTGACCATTCTTCAGATGATGGGCATTTTGGTTGTGTTCAGGATTTGGCTATCACAAATCATGCTGCTATAAACACAGGTACACAGATATCTCTATGATGTTTTTAGTTCTTCTGGAAAAATTCCCAGTAGGATAGCTGGAATGAATGGGAGAGGCTATTTATTTTTATTAATTAAGTTTGTTGGCACAGCTTGGGTATAAACAATGATTGTGTTCATCGCGGGGCATTTGTGCCTGTATGTGAAATAACTCGATTCCCTTTTTTCCATTCCCCTTCCCTCCCTTCAAGCTCTATTCCTTTCCTTCGTTACAAAAGCCCACTCTCCATTTTTCCTTCTTTTCTTTTCTTTCTATTTATTTATTTATTTATTTATTTATTTATTTATTTATTTTTGCGGGACCGGGGTTCAAACTCACGACCTTGCACTTGCCAGTCAGGCACTTATTCCACAGAGCTATCTCCCCAGCCCTTTTCCTTCTTTTCTCATCTTTTTTTTTTTTTTTTTGCTTCCCTTCCTCTCCTCCTTCCCATTTGAACACTTTCTTCCTATTTCACACTATCTATTAGACATTTTGGTCCTTATTTGCCCTTTTGGTTTCTCATACCAGAGAAACAATGCAGTATTTATACATGTGCATCTGATTTATTTCATTAAAGAGGATGGCCCCAAGATGCATCCATCCAGCTAAAAATGATTCAAGCTCATCTGTCTTCATGACAGTGTAGTACTCCATTGTATAAAAAATCCCACAAAAAGCACATCATCTGCCATTAAACAATTGATGATCATTTGGGATGTTTCCAAGATTTAGCTAATACAAGCTGTCCAAGGCTAATTGTGTGTGTGTGTGTGTGTGTGTGTGTGAGAGAGAGAGAGAGAGAGAGAGAGAGAGAGAGAGATGTTGGGAGGGCCTACCCATGCCAACAGAGTGCTCTACCACTGAGCTGTCTCCCAGCCCCATGGACTAGACTTGTAGAGATTTTAAGAAATTCCAGAGTCAGCCTCATGTTTTTCCTGTTCCACCAGAGTCGTGCCCGCTCTAATGACCCATGACACATGTAGCCAGAGCTGCAGATAGCTATGCACAGGCCACCCTTGTGCACAGAGATGAACCCGAGTCAGCAGGGTTTCTTCCCAGGCCCTAAGTCAGGGGTAGCACATCCTCGGTCCCTGGCCAGGCTGGGACCCACTCTGTTGCTTGGACACATCATTCACATGGCTGTATTCACAAATGCCTGTTATCCAGCATGCACCTTTGGGGTCCTTGTCTTCAATAGCCAGGAGCAGCTGGAAAACTGGACACCTGCTGTGGCAGAAGCAGTGAGGTCATTCGTGGTCCCCAGTGCTAAATGTAAATGCAAGGACAATGTCAAAAAGTTTCCAAGAACTTCAAGTTGGGGCGGTGGCACGTTAGTCAGCACAGGGCCCTCCTCTGAAGCTGCCTAGGGAAGAGGTGAGGGAGGGCAGGACACCGCAGGAACCACAGGGAGAAAGGACAGCAGGTGAGGGGCTTGGGGCTCTGGGGAGGGGGTCTGTTATTCCTGGGCCATGGCTGTAGCTCAGTGGTAGAGCATTCACTTAGCATGACTGAGGCCCTGGGTTTAATCTCCAGCACAACAAAACATACATAGTACATAGTACATACATGCATGCATACATATATACATACATAATACAATGATTGCAAAGATATTGTCAGAGTCTTGAAAGATGAAAGGTTGTTGCCAGGTGGGAAAATATTGAACTAGGGACATAAGAAACCAGGCAGACGGTTGCCACCAGAAGCACCA
The DNA here is from genome assembly GCA_004027025.1 of Myocastor coypus. NCBI lineage: Eukaryota > Metazoa > Chordata > Mammalia > Rodentia > Myocastoridae > Myocastor > Myocastor coypus. Next base: position 385 of record PVJA010034351.1, on the reverse strand, counting down.
AGAAGTGGACTATTCAGCCTCCTGGGGATTTGTGAGGAGCTCAGTTCAGCCACAGCCTAAAGCCCAGGGCCTGGATCAGTTATTCGCAGCTGTGTGACAAGTTTTCCCACCATGCAGCAACTCAAAATAGCACAGGGCTGCAATCTCAGAGGTTTTGTGGCTCGGAAGTCCAGGTGTAGCTCTGTAGCCATGGTGCCAGAGGGCTGCTGTTGCCTCCAGGGGTGCCTGAGGAGGGTCTGCAGCCAGGTCCCTGTGTTGCCGAGGGCAGGATTTGGTGGCGGTGGTGGTGGTGCTGCTGCTGCTTTTCTTCTTCTTCTTCTTCTTCTTCTTCTTCTTCTTCTTCTTCTTCTTCTTCTTCTTCTTCTTCTTCTTCTTCTTCTTCTTC
>PVJA010034350.1:5000-22566 GCA_004027025.1 Myocastor coypus | reverse complement strand
TTTTTTTTTTTTTTTTTTTTTTTTTTTTTTTTTTTTTTTTTTTTTTTTTTTTTTTTTTTTAATTATGGCCAACTCAGCCTGCCCTGTGGGTGGGACTGTTGCAGCATGTGGTGCTGGGGATCAAACTGAGGTCCCTGCTGTTGCCTAAGCTTTCTAAAGAAGGCACTTTAAGCTGGGCGTGGTGGCTCACGCCTGTAATCCCAGCACTTGGGAGGCTGAGGCAGGAGGATCAGTGTGAGTTCGAGACCAGCCTGGGCTACAAAAGTGAGCGCAGGACCAGCCTCAACTGCATAGCGAGACCCTGTCTCAAAAAGACAAAAAAAAAAAAAAAAAAAAAGAAGGCACTTTAGACTGCTGAACCATTTCACCAGCCCCAATCCCAATTATACTGTATCTTTGCGCAGTAGTTTCTGTAGGTTTTCTTTCACTTTGTTGATATTCCTGTGTCTATATTTGTCATATTTTTTGTTTGGTTTTGTTTTTTGCGGTACTGGGTATCAAACTCAGGACCTTCTTCTTGCCAGACAGGCACTTATGCCACTGAGCTATCTGCCCCTCCCTATATTTGTCATATTTTTTGATCTACCTATTTCTTGCACTTACTCTGAGAACTCTAATACCTTTATATATTAGACAACTTTAAGATTGTTCGCTGGATCACTAAATCTTTATTCTTATTGTACTTTTTTATTTGGTGTAATTATTTTTCTTTCTTGAAACAGGATCTTGCTTATAGCCCAACTGACCTCAAAATTAAGATTTTCTTCTTCCATCTCCCTTCCACATGCTGATTACAGGCAGATACCACAATTTGTCTAGTTTCAATTTGTCTAGCTTCAATTTGTCTAGTTTCTATCCCCATGTTCTGAATATTTTGTATCTTTACCTCTCCAACTTGCCATTAATTACATTTAATATATTTGTATAGCATGAGGTTTGATCTTGTGCAAATTTGATTTTTCTTTTTGGAATACATATTTCATTTGCATACATACATTGTTCAGCCTGTACTGTACTCAACAGAATAATAAAATACAGTTATGATAACTATTATTTTCTTAAGCTATTAATTTTTGTTTTAGCATTTATTATATGAACCAGTGCAATCTTGGATCAAGTAAAAAGAATGTGTGCACTGCTCTGTAGGAATGACTTATTTTCTCTAATGGTTGCTTCCGTAACTGCAAGGATTTCGACTCTAGGTGAGGAAAAGAAAAACTACCCTCAGTGTTGTTTTAACTGTGCTTTGCTACTTTCTACCTTGTATAGTCTCTTCACATAGATACACTTATTCTATGTTCTGGTGGTGATCTGGAATTCTTTGAAATGACTACAGAGGCTCACCATTTGTCAATTTTCTTGTGCCTCATAGTCTGCCTGATGATTCTAGTATTCCTGGCAGCCCAAGAGCCCAATTATATCCTTTGAACTCTAAAAGAACTCCAAATTTCACTGACATTTCCCTTTTATGCTGTACTAAAAGGCAAGGAAAGTCTGTACCTCACTTGCTTTTACTATTTTTGAGTTCACTATCTGTACTGAATTGCTCTAGGTTCTGTTCTGTTATTTCATCAGCTTTATCCTGTTCCTTTTGTAAGCTGGAACATAGTTTTGCTACCCATTTTTCATTTTACTTTGAGGTAAAAGTATTGCAGCCAACACTGAAATTGAGTGCTGACCTACCATTTTGTCTCATTCTTTTGGAGATAGGGTCTCACCCTAATTCAGACTAGCCTTACACTCACTATGTAGCCCACGGTGGCCTTAAACTCATGGAAATCTTCCTGTATCAGCCTTCAATGTGCTAAGCTTGCACTTGTACACTTCCATGCCCAGTTGTATATCCTTTTGTTACACCCTCAGCAAATACCCTTTTGTCAACATCCTCAGCATATGTAGTATATATAGTAGGGCATCTACTGACTTTGTTTTCTCTCAGGGTATGGAAAGAACCAAGGTAAAGCTAGAATCAAAAAGTTACTCTGTCTCCAGAACTGGTGCTTCAGTTTTTGTTCTGTTGAACAAACTCAATAATGTGACAATCTGGCCTTTCTGGGACTGTTATTGAAGTTACTTCAAAAGACTCAGACTATGGTACCTAAATGATAAATTTCTGAAGCATGAGCATGTCATATTTTTTATGCCTTTTTAGTTGCCTAACCAAGAGGTAGTAGAAGTTTGTGTATTGTCATGGAAATTAATTCCAAGTAAGTGGGCCTACATCAGCTCATACTATCTGCTAAAGAGTGGCTAAAACAAATTAATTCTGACACTAATGAAAAGAATTCAAAATCTCTCCAAATTCCAAACCTCATCCCAAAGCTATGGCTCTGAAAGGATTCCAAGTAATAAACTGTACGTGTCTGTTGTGTGTATTAATAAAAAGCTATTGAAATTATCCACTATAGTGAATTAACAAACCATAATGAAGGTAAAAAATCAGCAGGATCATAATTATAACTATGAATTTTATAAAGCAAGAGGAGCAGGGCAATCACTCAATTGCCTGTGAAAATAGAATTGTGGAAAACAGATTTTCATCACTATTTGATTCAAGTAAATGGCTTTTTTATTTTTATGTTTATTTTTTGAGGTACTAGGGTTGGAACTCACAAGTTTGCACTTGCCCGGCAAGCACTTGTACCATGGAGCTATCTCCCCAATTGATGTAAACTGCGACTTAAATAAAGACTAAATTTTTACATGGAGTAGTATGATATTACCATAACACTTAGATGGGAAATTATAACATGTACATATCATGTGAGGAAGACCAAACCAATGGACTAAGATATCATTTTATTTCTAGAGTGGGTTTTAACATGAAACAAAAGTGATGGAAAGGAATAAAGAATTTAGTAAAATAAATGAAACAAAAATTATCAGAAGAGAAAATCCATAAAATCAAAAGCTGTTTCATTAACCAAATCAATAGCATTGATGAAGTATAAACCAGATTTATCAAGAAAAAATTGAAAAAGGAAAAATTATTAATATGCTTAATATATACAAAGTTCTGGATTAACTTTCAGTACCAAGACAAAGACATAAATAATATTCCTCATATGTTCTGAACCTTAATTCTTTGTCAATTGAGTAATGCAGACATTGTTTTCAATTCCACAGATATCACTTTACTATTTTTATTGCCTTGCAAAAGCTTCTTGCTATGTTTTTATTTCTATCAGGAATGTTCCCATTTTTCTACTTTTTAGTGTTTCTTCTCTGGAATATTACTGAAAAGTTACTGCCTATATAAATGTCTTGAAGTGTCTCCTCAGTGCACATTCATTTCTTATTTTAGGTTATTGGTCAACTCTGAGTTTATTTTCTTTTATGGTGTAAGTAATGGGTCAATTTCAATTATAAACATGTGAATACCTAGTTTATCCAGCAATTTATTAAAGAGACTGTTCTTTATACAGTATCTGTCACATTTATTGAGAATCAGAAGTCTCTAAATGTATGATGTTCTTTGTGGAGATTTAGAAAACTTCCTTGCCTTTGCAATGTTTTGTGGTAATATCAGGCTACTTTATTATAGGTTATGATATGTTTAAAGACAAGTAGCATAATACTTTCAGTTTTATACTTTTTGCTCCAATTTTAATATGAAATTCAGGGCCTTCTTATGATTGTTTCTGTTTCTGTATAGAATGTTGTTAACACTTGGTGACTATGGATTTGTGTGATATCAGTATTTTGACACTGACACTTCCAATTCAAATACAAATCACAAGGCACAGTGAAAATCATATTGCCCTAGGTAGAATAGCTATTAACAAACAGAAAAAAAAAAAACATAATAGGTGCTAACAAAAATATGGAGAAAAGGGAGCATTCATCTGGTTGGTAAGAATGTAAACTAGCCTAGCTACAATGAAGAATAATATAGACTCCTCAAGAAACTAAAAATTTCCAATGTTTGATCTAGTGGTTCACTTCAGTGAATTCATCCAAAGGAAATGTTATCATTTCTATGTTAATTGGATGTTGCTGTATTGTTCATAGCAATTAAGATATTTGATAAATGAAGATGCTCCTCAACAGATTATATAAAGAAAATAGGATGCATATATATACTGGCAGACTGATCAGCCATAAATAAGGTGGTCATGTCAATCACAGCAAAATGCATGGTACTGCTGAAAAGCCTGCTAAAATTATGTTGAGGTTTCCTGTATATATGATTTGTTACTTTATCTATCAGGTAGGCATTATGATTGTTATTATTTTAAATTTCTAGTATTTTAATGTTATGTGGTGGGGGATTGTTTTGTTATGTTTCTGATTGTGGCTCCTCAGAATTCTATATACCTCCATTATCTGCATATTAAATTCTTCTTACTATGTCTGGAAAACTTTCTTTCATTATTTCTGTAAACAAATTTTGCATTCTTGAAATGCTGTCTCCTAATTTTTTATTAATTCTATTACTCTTTTATTAGTCCCCTGAGTCATCAGGGAGCTGCTATATCTGTGTTTTATAAAACAGTATAAAAAAGGACTCACTGAATGAAGTAAAATGAAAAAAATGAAAGAGAGACCAGTATGAATGGAATCAGAGAACATTTTTGTAAATGACATAATGGATGACATAATGATGCAAAACTTTCCCCCTTCTACTGCAGTGTTTAAAATTTGATTGAATTGCCCCTACTGATTGGGAAGGGCTGAGAGAATAGCAGGAGGTTATATAACAACTATCCAAAAAAAGGAAGAAATAATAAATTTCACTGTTCTATAGAACACTGCAGGGACTAGAGCATGATAAACTATGATTGTCTATATTTTAGGAATAATAGAGAGAGGCATTTAAAGGCAAGGACTCCAGGAAGGGCAATTCACAGTGCCTTGGGAATGAAACTGTGGGTGCACCAGAGATGCCAGAAATTTGAAGGCCTGAGCAATATGGAATATCTGTTGAGGAAAGCTACAGCTGACCTGGTCAAGATCTCCAATTGCCTGTCTGAGGGCTGTGGCAAGCGATGAATTAAAAGCAAAGCAATTGTGGCAATTCATAAAATGGATCTAGGAGTTCAATGCTTCAGAATGGGCAAAAACAAAGACTGTCTAGCTTGCCTGTGTTTTCCTTAGGCAGTGAAGAGAAAGGGGTAGGTTGCTTTCCCTGATACAGCATTGAAGTAGTGGTGGAAAGGACAAGTTTAACATCCTGGAAGGAAGTTAAGAGCCACCCCCACACCTGGGCACCAGCACTCCCTGGGTTACCTTCAGCAGACCTCATCCTGCCCTGTGAGTTCTACAACATCATGGGTCACTGAGGCATCCACTATGCCTGGAGGAAAGCGCAAGGGCTTCTACCTTACACTCAACTCCCAAAGTAGGTCAGAGGAAGCCTCAACAGTTTCTAGGTCAATTTATAATCTGTGGTCCCCAACAAACTATAACCAACAAGACCACAGTATGGAGCACCCATGCCCTGTGGACCTACATTTTACCACCATTTACCCCAGTGCTATACATAGAACAGTTAAGCGTGCCGTCACTCTCAAAGAGCCTTAATCTTGGACTATTGAGAAACACTGGAGGAATTTTTATTCCTGGAGGAATGTTTGAGGAAGAAATTATTGCCTTTCCACTTGATATAGGAAAGTTTTATGGTGTTACGTGATATGAATTGTGTGCTATTATCTTTGCTGACTGAATGTGTCTTAAGTAGATATGTTTAGGTCCCGAGAAGTCGATTTTATTGGATGAGGAAATGCTAATATATTAGTAGAATAAAGTCCTGAGTATATATAATGGATCGTGGCAGTATGACCTGGGATAATCTACATGGTCCCTCACTGATTTCTCTCTGGCACTGTGTCGCTGTTTTGCCTCCTGACCACAGCCCAATGGGTTGTTTTAATCCCCTATCCTTGCAGTCAGCCAAGCAAGGACTGAATTTTTCAAAACTGTGAGCTGGATGCATTGTCGTCTGCTTTAATTTGTGGGTATCAGGTGTTGTGCCCCAACAGTTGAAAATCTGACTAAGAAGCACAATATAGACCATAAGTATACTCCATTTCTTATGGTTTTAAGTTCTTTTTAAGGGAGGAAAAGCTATGGAAAGAACTGATACAGAAAATGAAAAAAAAATCATCAAAATTAAAGTCCTTTGGCCCAACAAGATAGTTCAGCAGACTAAAGTGTCGGCTTAGGCAAGCTTCGACAAGTGTAGGGACTGTGATTTGATGCCCAGAACCACATGCCATGCCAATTCTGCCCTGAGGGAAGGCTGAGCTGGCAACACAGTCTGGGCACGGTGGCGCACACCTATAATTCCAGCATTGGGGAGGCTGAATGCAGCAGGATTGCCATGAGTCAGAGCTATGTGGTGAGACCTATAACAACCAAATACATTTTAAAAATAAGCATATTTTACAAAAAATAGACATAGCCTAGTATCTGTCACCAAATAACAGCTTTATTGTTAACAGATTTCCCACAAAGAATCTTCAAAAGTGAATATAGCTGTAATGATTATGTAATATATTTTAAGGAAGAGGTATGACTAAATTTCTAAGAAACTTGAAGCAAAGTAATTGCTTCTCAACTTACCTATTAGAACTACATTATTATAATATTAAAACTAGACAGAGATGTAATTAGACTTCAAATCAGTAGCTTTGTTCCATACTGAGACACAAAGCCAAATATCAACCCAGAGGTGAGATTTGTTCTGGCTCTTAGTTTTACCATGTGGTTTGTGAGCTCCAAGGCTGAAATGCTGTGGCAGAGAACAATCTTCTCATGCTTTGGCAGCTGAGGAACAAAAAGTCAAGAGAGATGTTGCAGAGAGTAGCACAGCCTGTCAGGTTCTGTCCACTGCGGCCCATTTCTGACCGTGTCCACCTCTGCACAGCACGTTCAGTTCTGATCTCATCCACACATCAGTCCCCTGCTTAGTAGAGTGCCTGCAGGGTATAGTCACCTTCCAAATTTATCAGTTCTAGACAGGTGAGGGCTTGGGGACCATTCTAGACTTATAGCATTCCAGTAACTCTTACAAACATTTATGGAAATAGTCTTGACATTCTAACACTGCAGAAAACAGAACATTTGGAACTGCAGACATTACACAAAAAGAAAGGTGCATCTTGATCAGATGGATTTTATACAAATAATGGCAAAATATTTTTTTTAATTTCATGTGTTTGTTGTAGGGTCTCACTATGCAGCTCAGACTCATAGCAATTCTCCTGTTTTAGCCTTCCCAGTGCTGGTATTACAGGTACCCTCACTAGGCCTGGTTTCAGGGTCCAGCACTGCGTGTCTGCGCGAGGCTGGTGCTGCAGTATTATGAACCAAACCCAGGTCCTTGAATTTGCCTAGGCAGGTGAGTAGACCTCTGAGCTATCTCCATAGCCCAGTGATTTCATTTTTAAAAGTAATCGGTATATTTTAACATATGGAGAGACTAAGACAGTGAATTTTGTAATTACCTCAATTATTTTTTGCCTCATTGTGGCAAGGTCTCACTACACAAGTCAGGCTGGCCTTGAGCTCAGTTCAGCTCATGGAAGACTCCCAGGGATCCTCCTGCCTCAGGCTCCCCAGAGTTGGCCTTATACATGTGTGCAACTGCCCAGCCCAATTATCACGATATGTATTGAAGAAATTATTTCACAAAGTCCACTCTTTTTTTTCTTAAAAAATCCTTTTAAATTAGAAATAGAATGGAATTGTCTGAATATTAGAAAGTCACTCAAAAAAGTAGAAACGATGCCCTCCATAACATTATCCTATAGTTTTATTCAGTGTAGTAAAGACACTATAGCCACTAAAAGACAAGCACTATATTTTATTTTATCTAAACATATTATTTCACAATAAGTCTTAAGGAATATTTTTTTGATATTACATTTCGTACTGAAAAAAAAATTACTGGAGGATTTTAAAAGGTTCTGCTTGGAGCAACACTTTTTTTTTTTTTCTTTTCTTCTTTTGGCGGGACAGGGGTTGGAACTCAGGACCTTGCTCTTGCCTGGCAGACGCTTGTGCCACAGAGCTATCTACCTGACCTCTCAAAATGTTCTGCTTGGTATTGGCTCCAAAGTTCAAGATTATTGTTTTTCACACTTTCTTAATCTACATTTGACATATTTTTCTTTTCAACAATATAATTTCAATGCTGAGCTGCTTATAAAACTGTATTTCCATTTTAATTTTCCCAAGCACATTCTTTGTTTCTCTACAGGGTCTCACTATGCAGCTGAGACCTGCAGTGATCCTCCTGTTCTCAGCCTCCCCAGCACTGGGGTTACAGGTGTGTGCCACCATGCCAGGACTCGAAATTCAGCTACTGGCTCAGCGCATGCCAGGGGCAAGGCTGACACGGCATGCGGTACCAGGGAGAACCCTGTGCTTAGTCCACTGAGCTATCTCTCCAGCCCTTCCTATTTTAAGTTTTGAATATTTTTTTTTTTTCTGGCTAGACGATGTTATAAAGATAACCAGCTGAATCCCTCAAAAAATATTCATAAAATTAACATTTCACCATCTCTGGTTTACAATCCATGTGAACAAGCTTACAGGGGTAAGAATAAACTAGGAATAAATTGTCTTTGGCTTATCTTGTTTCAAATGTAAAAACTGCTGTCAGCCTTATTATTGCTTCTTCTAAAATAAACAGATTACTTTCTCTTTTAAAGTTGCCTTCAATATTCTGTGCTTTTGAACATATTTAATTTGATGTGTCTATGCATATTTATAATTCATTTTAAATTTAATTCTCATATTTCATGGTTTTAGTTTCTTGAATCTGGGTTGCATAAGTTATAACTTTGAAACATTTTAGTTAATATATTTTCTAATACTATTTTAAACTTATTTTTTCTTCACTGTGATTTTATTTGCATATCTCATTGAACTTTGTATCATTTCTGTTCTTTAGAACTTTTGAGTTATTTCTTACATATATATATATATATATATATATATGTGTGTGTGTGTGTTTAATATATATAGTATTATATATACATATATAATATATACATATATACATTATATATACATATATAGAATATATGTGTGTATAATATATATAGTATTATATATATTATATCTCTGCACTCTAAATACTACATTCTGACCTATCCTCCAGCCCACTATTCATGTACTATGCACTATCTCAACTTGTTAATATGTGAATTTCAAAGTTCTGGAGTTCCTATTTTTTGGCATCATATTATAAATGTTATCATACTTCTTTCATATATTCATGAGTATTTTAAAGTTTTATGCCAAACACCTCATTTTCTATATGCACTTTATGTCCCTCTCAATTATCTTTACTTGGCTTTGTGTTTCTATTTTTATGCTTTTTATGACGTTTTATTGGTAACTGTAGCAGTACAGATGGCAAAAATGTTTACAATTTGATGACTAATAGAGTGTTATTTTTGATTCTTAAAGGATTTTTTGTAGGAAGCTACTGTCACTAACAAGCTCAGATTAATTGAATCAAAGTTTGAGTCTCTGCACAGAACGATTTATTCCTAGCTTATTCTGAAGCCTATTAACTTGCCCACAAGGCTCACAGACTAGAGAAGTCCGAAGGGGCTGTCTCTTTCCTTTTATGAAGGTGTTCAGAGCTATGCTGACGTTTTCATTTCTTTGGCACTACTGCAGGAGTTCACATTCAGTTCTGAGCTAGCAGCAAGTTCAAAAGTGAGGTATACACTTTCAAGACTTTTTCCTTTGGTTCTTGTTTCCTACGTCTTCCCTTTTTAATATTAGTGGTATGACACATCTAAGAGATATTGTTCGTAATATTTCAAACAGATTTTTCTAACATTTAGGAAACAAATCTTCTGAGATACTTTTTCTATGGATACCAGGAACAAAATTTACATGCAGTCAGTTGGTAAAAGTGAAATTGATGTATTTTTCAGAAATAGTGGCTTGACACAGTTCTTGATACACACGTCATGCTTCCAGAAGTGAACGCAGTTAGCAGCTCAGTATGACAGATACCTAGTGACAGACGTGAAACAAGGAACACGCACACTGCCACCACAGTGTGTGAGCACAGGTGTGACTTCAACCTTTGCATTCCTCATTGCGTGACTTAGAGTTTTTTTTTTTTCTTTTCTTTTAATTGATAATTTCTGTTAGAGGCTCAATCCCAATGCCTATCAAGTGAGGAATGGATTAAAACAATAAGTGTAGTTTTATTCTTATTTAATTTTTCATTACCAAGAGCTGACCTCATGCCCTTGGCATTGCTAGGCAAGGGCTTGTGACATTAAGCCATCCCCCAAGCAGGTGGAGTACTTTTACACCAGTAAATTACATCAGTCAGCTCACATATGTACACTGAGTGGTTGTGTTAGATTTCCAGTAGAAAATCAACTAGAGCAGAAGAGATTTATTTTGAATTAGGGATGCAGAAATTTCAGTTCATGATAAGCTAATTCTACTGCTTTCAGGTCTGTGGTAAGGTAGAAATTTGATGGAAGGATACATTAGAAATGACCAGATCATACATGCCAGCCAGGAAGGAGAGAGAGAGAGAGAAAGAGAGACAGACAGACAGACAGACAGACAGACAGACAGAAAGAGACAGAGAGACAGAGACAGAGAGAGACACAGAGAGACAGAGGCAGAGGGAGACACAGAGAAACAGAGACAGAGAGAGAGACATAGAAAGAGGCCTAGTTCTCCTGTTTTCGCTCTACCCGGGCCCCATTCCTATTACATGGTGCCACCACGTAGCAGGCAGGCTTCCTCATCGATTTGCTTTCCCCCTTCTCAGGTCCCATCTTACATTTTATCTGGGAACACACTTGCAGACACACAGAAAAGTGTGCTTCATTAATTTTGCAGTCAGTTCTCATTCCAATCAATTTGGCAATCAAATTTCATCAAAGAATTGTTACAAAGATTTCAGGTGGAGGAACAGAACATTTGAAGATTCCAAATGATGAGAATCACCACCAAACAGTGGAACTGAAAGGAAATGAAGAGAAATAGAGAACATATCAGCTTTAAAGAAAAGATTTAGCCGGGCGTGGTGGCGCACGCCTGTAATCCCAGCACTCGGGAGGCTGAGGCAGGAGGATTGATGCGAGTTCGAGACCAGCCTGGGCTACAAAAGTGAGCTCAAGGCTAGCCTGAACTGCATAGCGAGACCCTGTCTCAAAAGACCAAAAAAAAAAAAAAAAAAGATTTATTTATTGATTTATTGATTTATTGATTTATTGATTTGATACAGGGTCTCACTACACATTTTGTACTCATAGTGCTCCTCCTGTCTCAGCCTCCTCAGCGCTGTGATTACAGCTATACATCGCCATGCCAAGTTTCAGGGGCCAGCTTGACACAGGGATAACAAGGTGTGCAGTACCAAGGGTGTATCCTGGGTCCTTGGGGTTTCCAGACAGGCTCTTAGATCACTTAGCTGTCCCCTTGGCCCCATCTCAGCTTTTGAAAGAAGTTTAAGGACATAATGGCTTCATCAGTGTATTGCAAAGCCAAGGCTGACAAAATCCGATTTGAATTCTGAAACAATTTATTTTAATGTGTGCCTTAGAATCTAGAAGAAAAAACAAATCATTTCAGCTTAACTTTTTATTCCTGCCCATTCTAGTTCAGTAATGGCAAACTAGAGTTAATGTATAAACAAATAGAACAACCACGCCCACCCTGTGAGATCTTTTTGTTTCCTAGGATTGCTAGAAAAAGGCATTAATGAATTGTAATGAATTCTTCCTTCTCTGGCTTCCCCTTGATGCTCAATTTTGTGTTTCAGTTTGGTTTTATTTTCCTTTTTTTGAAGTTATGAATCCTTCGAGTATGAAACTGAGTCTTTACTGCCAGGCATACACAGCATTATGATATTTAAAAAGGAAAATCCTAATTTAATATTGTTAGAACAAGCAAGTTTCACAGCCTTCTTAATAAAAAAGGGCTTCAGAGGTCAGTATTTTGTGTCAGAATTCAAAACAACTGTAATAACCAGAAACTGGATAGCAATATAAACACTATTCCTTAGGGAATGTGCACATGCTTAAAATAAAATGTTAGATATAAACATGATATTTCAAGAGGCTTAGAGAAAACAGCATGATGAGCCATATATCAAGCAATTTAGCATAAAGTAATATCTTTTAGAAATTATACTTTGTAGTACTATCTTGATGCTACTTTGATGCTACACTTTAAATCAGATTAAATCACCTGGCTCTTTCAAGCAATAACAGGAAAAAAATACTCAAGTTGTTTATTGCAGATACATCAATCTGATAAATATATTATTACACAGATTTTTAAATTCTCAACTAAAAGAGCTCACACCTAGCATCAGTAAAGTTTTAGAACTCTAATAATATGTGATATAATTAATTTTTATAACCACACAATACAGTAACTATTGTTGAATTACTATTACTTCATTTAGTGAAATTTTACATCCTTTCAAATCCTGTGCTTTTCATTAGCATATTGTATTCTTTAAAAATAAAAATAAATAAATATATTTCAGAGTAGTTAAAATTAATTGCACCCTTACTTTTCTCTTCTGTGGATCTCCTATCACTGCTTATTTCTGTAAGAATCAAATGAAAACCAGAGAATAATGAATGCAACTATTTAGCTTCTATAATTAAGTCTCCTGGACAAAAAGGAAGCTAGTTGTAGAATAGAGGAAGCAAACAGAAAATTGAATATAGTCTTCTATATAATAACAAATGATGCACTAAATAATGGTCCAGTAAACATCCTTAGGCTTTTAACAATTTTTTCATTAGAAGAGATTTAATTGACACATGTTATACATTTGATGCATATTCACAAAGCAAATATTCAACTAAAGAAAGATAATGAATAAACAAATAAATCCTTCATCATTAATGAGAATATATAAGGCAATTCATAGACTACAATCCTTGGAAATAAAGTTAATATTTTGTTTTTTTACCAATTATGCCTTAAAGGTTGAATGAAACCATTAAAACCATTCAAAATTGAAAGTAAGTTCTGCTAGATCACTGACAAGCAGCTCTTCTTTACCACAATATTCCCTCATTCTTGTTCAAAAGGTCTCCAAGTATCTGCTTAAAGGAGCAGCACCAAAGGAGGCTGAGCTCTCCATTTACCAAATGAAATGAGAGGATACAAATGAGAGAACCTCAGACTACCATCATTCAGTTATAGAAAAGGACCCAAAGCTATAATACACTAGTCCTCTGGGCAAGCATACTTCTGAATTCAGCTCTGGGGTTTATTTAAGATTCACGCTCAGAGCCGGGTGTGGTGGCTCACGCCTGTAATCCTAGCACTTGGGAGGCTGAGGCAGGAGGATCGTTGTGAGTTCGAGGCCAGCCTGGGCTACAAAAGTGAGCTCAAAGCCAGCCTGAACTGCACAGAGAGACCCTGTCTCAAAAAGAAAAAAAAAAAAAAAATGATTCACGCTCAGGATGGAAATGTTCATGTGAAGTTCGTTATTGATGGAGCCTTTGTGGTCAGTTCTGTTCACTGTTTGTTTTCATTTGTACACATACAGTAGAAATTAACATGTTACGCTTGTATGTCTTCATTTCATAAACAGCAGAGGAGATTGCTACACTCCTAAGATGCAGAAGTTAAAAAGTGCTGTGGGAAATATAGATTATTCTATTACCTCTTTCTCTTCCCTCCCAGCTGGTATAAGAAAGGAAATTCAGAGGATAAGATAAGTCATATCTAGGGCTAAGAACATAAAGTCACTGGGGTTAAGAAGAGATGCAATGAAAGTGCATAGCCCTGTGCTCCATGAAAACACAGCAATAGCTGCTGCAGGATTTGCACAGGCTTATCAGAACTGAATGGACTTGTTATTCTTTTTTATTCCAACTGTTTCAGTATTGAGAGTGAAACTAAATCTTTGCTACAGACTAATGGAACTTGATGCGCTCATTGAGACATTGCAAATATGGTTCTATTTCAGGCCGGCCAAATAGCTCATCCAATTAAAGTACCTGCTTAGTCAGATGCAGACAAGCCATAATGGCCCTGAAGGGGGCAGGCTGAGATGGTGATTGAGACTGAGTGTGGTGGCATGTGCCTGTAATCCCAGCACTTGGGAAGCTGAAAACAGGAGGATCACTATGAGTCTGATCTATATAATGACACGCTGTATACCTGTACTATATATACATAGATAGATATAGATATAGATATATAGATAGATATAGATATAGATATTCCAATGACAATTGAAAAACAACACTAATTCGTGTTCATATAGTAATGCCTCTGACATATATTTACATTTCTCATTGAAATATGTCTAGGGATAGCCTGATGGCTTAGCAGACCAAAGCACCTGCTTTGCCAGAGCACAGAGCCCAGGATCGAACCCTAGGCATGATGATGTGCACCTGTAATCCCAGTACTTAGGAGCCTAAAAACAGGAGAATCACCATGAGTCTTGTCTACATAGTGAGACCCTGTAGACCCTGTATCCCCTGTCCTGAAGTGCAAAAAAAAAAAAAAAAGCCTAAATGATCCTGTCGCTTGTCACAAATTGATGGTTCAACATATAGGAAAATTCACTCTTCTACTGTACTGTTCAACAATTTTACTGTATATGGGATATCCTGCTAAGTGTTTGCCTGGCAAGTGCAGGGTTCTAAGTTCAATCTCCAGTGCCAAAAAAAAAAAAAAAAAAAAAAAAAAAGTCTGTTAATCCCAGAGAGAATTGCAAATTTAAAAAAATATATTTTAATTCATCAAATAATCAAACAAATCTGGTTGTATATGCTTAAAGTTTAAAAGTGAGGATTCCAAAAACATCTTGATAATGTGTAGTAATAGTAAAAATGGAAAATTAGGGAACTTAATAATTTTATTTCAAACAACTGAAAAATCAGCTGGGCGTGGTGGCACACGCCTGTAATCCCACCACTCAGGAGGCTGAGGTGGGAGGATCGGTGAGAGTTCGAGACCGGCCTGGGCTACAATACTGAGCTCAAGACCAGCCTGAACTGTACAGTGAGACCCGGTCTCAAAAAGACAAAAAAAAAAAAAAAAAAATGAAAAATCAATAGTAGAATATTGTGTTTTTTAGCCAAAATCCTCCTTCAAGATTGGATTAGTTGAATCTTAAGTTACTCAAATATATATCTAGTTATTCTTCTAATTATATATCAAGAATATCTTACTAATTCAAAAGAGAGTTTAAAAATACAGTAGAGTATCATTAAATATTAATGAAAAATTAATGGTGCATTAATTTATGCATTCAAAACCCATTATTACATACTAAAGAATCTTATTTATCTTTGTTTTTCTTTAGAAGAACTATGGGTTATATTTTTCTTTAGAAATTGATTATTTGATATAATCCTTATATAATTTTTATATTTTAAGTATTTTATTTTAAATTCTGAAAAATGTTTGGCAAAAAACTTTGAAATAATTATCCTAGGTGGAAAAGCTAAATTGTAAGTCAGAATATTTTCAAGAAGTTGTGAATGACCCTTTCTAACCATTTATTAAATTTTTTTACTTCATAAAAATGAGTAAGTTTTTACTGTGCATTCATTCAATTGTAAGGTTTTAGTCTACAGTTAATTTATGTTTCCATACTGTATGCATGACTTATGCTTCTTATATAAACACAAAATTATGTTCATATTTGGTACAGATGCACTTGATTATACAATGTCTAATTACTTTTGAAGTGATTTCTCTTCATCTGCTTGTATGCCATAACTCATTTGTGTCAGATTATTTGGAGAAGGGAACAGATCCTAAAATTAATTGTATTTTTTCATGTCACTAATCCTAAAGATAGCAGGTTAGCTTCATAAATTCAAATACATTTTGCTGCCTTCATTTTTTTGAAATCCAGTATCTAAAATGCATCCAACACACAAGGAGCCCTGAGTAGCTACCACAGAATAACAATGACAATGAATTATCAAGTAAATTAAGATAACCAGCAACGCCGACAAAACTGTTTTGCATGTCTGCATTTTAATCTTGAGTTGTCCAGAGACCAGTGAGATTAGCTTCTTCTGAAAAAAACATTAGAGACAGTATTTCCTTGGGGTTCTAATTGTTTCATATTTAATATCTCCATTAAAATTCTACATTAAAATGCAATATATTTAAACAACTTGGCCTTTGTTAAAATGCCAAGTGTGAGTGCACCAAGCATATGATCTGTAGCTGTGCATCCTCAGAGATTATAAAGCTGAGAATGAAACAAGGAAGTCAGGAATATTATGGTGAGCCACAACTTATTGATTGAGGCTGAGTCATGTTACGAAATTGTCATTCACATTCAGGAAAGAAAAAACTCATGTGTTGTATCTAATTTTTCTCTAATCTCAGTTTATAACAATCTTTAATTAAAAGTCAGTTGATGTCAATTGACACATTTTTGTTGGCATAACTGGGAAATGTTTTCCCTGAGACTGTTTTTCAGGGAACGCATGTAATGTGTATAATTTAGTAGCAAATAAAGTATATTAATTAAAGATGTACATGTCAACAATTATGCAAATGCAAATCAAGTTTCTAGGATTCAAGAACTATTATTTTTGAAGCTGTATGGGCAGAACTTTAATTCCTTTTCATTTATATGTTGACATACCAAAACCTAATGTGATCATGAATAGAGATAAGACATTAGATCATTTATGTAGAATGAAGTCATGTGAGTGGACACTGTCACATAGGACTGATGTCCTCATAGGGAATGGATGAGATACCAGGACCATATGCACACTGAGCTAAGGCCTTGGCACATAGCCTGACAGGGAGTCGCGGAGAGACCTGGGCCAGGAACTGTGGGTGTGGGCATGCCCACTGGATCCTGGCCCTTCCTGATGCTGAGCCTGCAGACATTCATGCCAGACCCTGGCACCTGCAGTCCTAGACCCAGCCCTTGGGCAACAAAGCTCCTGGATCCACACAGCACTGGCCAAAGCCAGGCTCCACATATGTGGTAACAGCAATTTTATGCTGTTTTGCAGCCCATCTCAACAATACAGGAAGGACCAGGCTGGAGCCACAAGATTTAGCTTTCAAAAACTGCACCAATATGAACATGAGTATGCACAGATTGCTCTGGTGTGCTCCTTCTAACTCTTTTGGGAAGATACCAAGAGTAAGAATAGTTGAACCAAATGCGATCTCTACTCCTAGGTTTCTGAGAAATCTCTACTACAGTTGGCGAGCAGCCACCCCTACCAACCACTCTGATCTTGAACTTCTAAACTCCATATCTGAAAATATAAATTTTTGTTGTTTAAACCTCCAAGTACAAGATACCTTTTTTTTTTCTTTGTACCTGAGATCAAACTCAGGACCTCATCTTACCAAACAGGTGCTTATGCCACTGAGCTCTCTCTCTCTCTCTCTCTCTCTCTCTCTCTCTCTCTCTCTCTCTCTCTCTGTCTGTCTCTAGAATATTTTTATAGCAATTTGAATAGCCCACTACACTTGCCTATGTACCTAGATTCAAGGCAATATCGTTCCACATGCTCTGGTCCATTTAAAATTCTAAGGTAGTTAAGTGCTGAACTCAGGAACATCCCAAAGTAAACTCAAGAAAAGTATGTGTGTTCAG
>PVJA010034349.1:0-22626 GCA_004027025.1 Myocastor coypus | reverse complement strand
ACAGGGTCTTTCTATGCAGTTCAGGCTGGCCTTGAGCTCACTTTTGTAGCCCAGGCTGGTCTCGAACTCACATCGGATCCTCCTGCCTCAGCCTCCCAAGTGCTGGGATTACAGGCGTGAGCCACCACGCCCAGCTACGTTGTATCCTTAACATCCTTCCATACAGTAAGTATTACTCAGAAAGACCCTGTCACTGGCTGGAAGAGGTTCCAGGGAGCAAAGGGGCAGACAGGTGAACACCCAGGAGGGAAAAGAGACTGAGAGCTGAGGATTATTAGAGGAAGGGAAAAGACGCATGCTGATGAATAGCTGTAAGTGGAACGCAGGACTCAGAAAATCACCAGTCATGGGTAAAGTGTCCTGGCGGCCTCCAGGTAGGATGCTAAGAGGAGGCCACAGTGCCACATGGGGTTAAGTTGGATTGAGCTGCCAGCTGGCCTGGACCCAGAAACGTCACTGCCATGAAAAACCCCAGAGGCCAAGGGTAGCTTCAACAAACCGTGGACGGACCACGAGCCAGGATGGCTTGTTGGAATGCAAGACGCTTTTCTGGGTGCTGGGTTGGGAAGGGGATGCAAAAGCCAAGGACCCCACCAGGGAGACAACGGGGGCACTCCCACCTCATGCCTCGTGCTGTGTGTCAGGATATTAGCACCTAGGTGGGAAATACAGTGACCAAACACATTAGCAGGCCCTCCTGAGTCGCTCGAGTTCTCAGGACAAGGCTTGGCCTGTCTTTCTGGCCTCTGCAATTTCTCATCTCCTTTGTGCAAATTGCCACTTCCCACCCCTGGCCCTACACCGGCCAGCCGGCCGGCCAAGCACAGTGGAGCAGAGGCCAGTCTTCACCTGTGGGCAGGAAACTCATATAGCAATACTATTTTGGCCTTACGAGTATTGTAATGTTAAAGCAGCTGGGCTCAGGAAGCGCCGCTTCACTGTCTGGCTAGGTCAGCGTATTGCAGGCAGTTTCCCTGACTGCCTTGGTGCCAGCCTCGCAAGACCATGCAGAGGCTTCCCTCGGCCTCTTGGTGCCGCTAATATGGACTCTGCATCTAGCCTGCTCCTCCTAACATGGGGCTGAAGGACCTCAAAGGGACACACAGCCCTCGATGCTCTGACCTGGCCAGTGTCCCCTCCACACCCTGCAGGTTGGCACAGGATCCTCAGCCCCTGAGCCCTGGGCCTGCATAGGTGCCCAGGTAATTAATCAGCAAGTCCTCTATATGCAGTAGTGGTCGCTGCCGTTCTTTCTGTTGCACATGTCAGGCTCACGGTCACAGGCTCTCTCTGCCAGTTATCAGGGGCATAGTCAGCGGCTCATTTCGTTGTGCCTGCCTCATGCCAGGCCAGGGCAGGTACCCAGGGTATTGGATCATGGTGAGCACAGGGAATTGTGCGGCCTGCTCCCAGTGCTACGGGCAGGGTCGAGAGAAAATGAGTGCAGAATTGGGAAGAGCTAGAGAAAAGATAAGATAGTATCGTGTGCATGCCAAAAGCCAAGGGGGCGGCTGCTCAGGGCGGTCTCTCTGGACCTCAGGCCATCAGCCCAAGACTAATGGCAGGACCAGCCCTGAATTAGGGAGGGGCCCGCAAGGTAGAACACTGTGAGCTTTGCTTTGTAAGGCCTGGGAGCCTGGGGAGGTGGAGGCGGAGGATGGGAGTTTCCTGGGGGGTTCTGCGATCCGTCAGGCTGGAGTGTGGGTTTTCTGCCCCACATGGGAGGATGCTGAGGAGCACCTCCCTCTAGTTTGCATTTTGAAGCAGCATCCCTGGCTGCAGCATTGAAGGCAGATGACAGATATGCAGGCCAAGGAAGGCCGTGGCAGATCTCCAGTTACTATAGCTTTAGGCAGGGAGTGTTGAGACCCTCCTGAAAAGAAAGTCTGGGGCTCAGAGTGGCCCTGGGAATCAGATCTGAGGCTCGGAGTGGCACATGGCTCAGCATAGATTCAGAACCAGCTTGAAGAGGAGGACAGGTGGGAGGCTTGGAGGGAAGAAGAAGCCACCGCCTTCTCACAGGGGGCCTCGGGCCCCACCTGGGCCACCAGTGTCATCGCCTAGCCCAGGTGCTTCCCTGCTTCCCGGCTTCCTCCAGTGCCTGTGGGAAACACCCTACCCCCACTCCCAGCATGCCCAGGCTGGAGAGCAAGCAAGGCCACATTCCCAGGCTGAGGTGGCGTCCCTACGGGCATCTCCATTTTCTGTCCCCACCCTGCTGCTCAGCTTGAGCTGGGGTCTGGCTTACTTAAGGAATGAGGCCAGCCCTGCCCTGCTGCAGGGGTGCTGATGGGAGCCCGCAGCTGCGCACTCACACTGGCCCTCTTGGGCCCTGGATCTCATGCCGCCTGGAGATCCGGTAACACATGGAGCCTTGGGGTGTGGTGCCGGGTGGGTGTAAGAGGGCCGTGCAGCCGGCTGTGTTTATGCTGGTCCCTGTCCCGGTTGGCGTCTGCTTGAGGAGGAGCTGGTTCTCACTCCATAGACAGCCACGGAGCTCATTGCATATCTGTCAGATAATCAGGTGCCTGGCTCAGCAGCAAGGCTCGGGCTGGGCTAGGTCAGACTATGGGGAACAGAGGGGCACCAGGGAAACCCTGGCTGCAGCCCAGGGCTCTTGGGCAGCCGTGGGCACTCTTGTCCCACTGCCCATGAGACCACCCCCCTTCCCTTGGCTCTCCTGGGGAGCCTGCCTGTGATCTTGGCTGGCAGTGACAGTTCATCTCACCACCTGCCACCTGGGACACCACCACCTTCGAGAAGTGTTCTTGAGGCCAGACCCAGGTGCTGGTGAGACCCATAGGGTCACCCTCGGACTGTGCCTCTGTGACTTGGATGTCCCCCCAGGGCTGTGCGCTAGAGGCTCCATCCCCAGACTGTGTTGCTCTTGGGAGTCGATAGGACCCTAGGGCGTGCAGCCAATAAGTAGGAAGAGGTTAGATCAGTAGATCAGTGGGGTTGTGCCTGTCCCTGCAGGAGTACTGGGACCCCAACCCCTTTCCTTGTCCACTTTCTGGCTGCTGTGAAGTGAGGAGCAGAGCTTTCTCTGTCCTGTGCTCCCACTGCAATTGACTATGAACTGAAGCTGCCCAGGCTGTGGTTCCAGGTAAACCTTTCTTCCTTATAAGTTGTTTGTCTCGGGTGCTTTGTCACAGTGAGGAGGGTGACAAGCTGATGGGCTGCATGCAGTGCACAACATCTGCAGACCCGTGGGCTGGTCACAGAGCCCCCAACAGCCCACACGTCCCGCTGCCACTCGAGGTAATGGCCTCCTTCCCCGTCAGGAGCCTCTGAGGGTGCCCGGTAGCTGTGTGTGCAGGGCTGGCTGCAGGGGCAGCACGGGAATCGCTCTGTCAGCGTCCAGCTCCTCTTCCACCGAGACCTTGGCTACACGGCCTGCCTCTGGGCTGTGTGGTTGAGCTCAGCAGGATCCAGCGTGTGTGAGCAGAGCGCATGCTCTGCATTGGGGCCCAAGAGGCTGCGTTAATGTTTAACCGGCGGTCGTGGGAAGGACCGGGAGGCTAACACAGCGCTCTGGTATTGACCCAACAACCAGATGAGACAGGTGTCACCGCACTGCTGGCCAGATAAGGCACACGCGAGGCCCAGGGAGATTTAGTACTGGCTCAGAGCCACTGTGCTTCTAAGCCAGATGCAGGCCTGGCTCATTCCAAAGTCTCAGCTGGCTGCATGCCAAATCCAGCTCCCACCTATTTGTGTAAATAAAGTTTTATTGGAACGCAGCCATGCCCATTCATCCGCCTGCTTCCCTCTGCAGCAGCAGGGACCGTGTGGCTTGTAATGAGGACTCTGGCTCTTAGGAGTCAGTGTTGGCAGCCTCCTCCGCCCTGGAGCACACTGATCACAGGCCAGCTACTCCCTGTGTCACTGTTCAGTACTTTTTCTTTTCTTCTTTGGAGTCAAGGTCTTGATATACAGTTCAGCCAGGCCTCAAACTTACTTTGGAGCCCAGGCTGGCCTGGAGCTCAAAGCAATCGTCCTGCCTCAGCCTCCCAAATGCTGGGATTACAGATATGTGCCACCATACGCATCTGTTCCTGTCTTATGAAGTGCAAATACTAAAGTCCTAACTCCCGGAACTTCAGAATGTAATCTTGTTTGGAAGTAGAGTCATTGCTGTTCTCATTAAACATGAGGTCATCTTGGAGCGCAGTAGGCCTCAGACCACACTGGACTGGTGCCCTTACAGATGGGGAAATTTGGGGTGCAGACAACAGGCTTGGGGAGATACCAGGTGAAGGTGAAGGTAGGAACCAGAGTGATGAGCTATGCGTGCAGGCACACCTCAGGAGCTCAGGAGCCCAGAGGCCAGACTGCCCCTGCAGCAGGAACTAACCATGCTGGCACCTGGACGTGGACACGCAGCTTCCAGAACAAGAGCTGCTTCTCCTTGCCTTTGTCTCTCCCATAGTGCTTTGTGGCGGTGGCGGCCCTGGCCATCAGACTTTGCTGCTTCCTTGGACCAGGGCAGCTTGGGCACTGGAAGTCTCACCCTAAGCAACTGGAGTGGCCTTGCTCACAGAGCCTCCTGGCTTATTTTCTGATGCCCGTGGCCCTGATGCTGTCAGCTTAGGGACCCCTGTCCCTGGCCACATACGAGCAGCAGCCTCCATGTGTAGGCTGGAGGGGCTAGGTCCAGGTGTATCACAGGGAAAGAGTTGACAGTGAGGCCAACTGTGCCCTGGGCTCTGAGTGTCACGGCCTCATCTCTTCGAGGATGTGTTAAACCCCAAAGTCCACAATGTCCCAGTGCAGGCAAGTGATCTGGCACAGCCTCTGACCAGTAAATGTCCATAAATAAAACAGCAGCATCCTCCCCGTCAACATGGCTTGGGGCTTTCTCTGATGGACACTGGGGTAGACGTGTGACCGTGTCTGTGGCCTCTGAAAAAGCACCTCCCTCTGCCTGATGCCTGTGGCTTTTAGCTTCTGTTTTGCAAGCAACAGCCCCAGTGTCACCTGATGAGCAGCTGGGGCCCAGATTTAAAGAACCCCTCCCAGACACCCCATATGCAGCCATCAAAGCAGGGATTTAATAAACATGTGGCCTAGGGGCTAGGGAGATAGCTCCGTGGCAGCTGGGGAGATAGCTCCATGGCACAAGTGCCTGCCTGGCAAGTGCAAGGTCATGAGTTTGAACCCCAGTCCCGCAAAAATAAATAAATAAACAAACAAACATGTGGCCTTAGGAGCGGTCCTTCAGCATTTTACCAGGGCAGTGCCCAGGCGCCTCTGTGGGAGCCTTTGTGCACCCCAAATAGCTTTCTTCACCAAAAGCAGTTGTTTTTTTTCAAATCCAATTCATGTGGCAGTTCTCAGCCTGACTCTAGCCCCACCGGCTGAGCCCTTCAAAGTCCCAGCCTTCCTACCTCCGTGAGCCACACCTGCCAGGCTTGGGAGCTGGCCAGATCGTGCTGAGTCAGAGGAGGATGTCACTGGGCTCACGGGGAGGAAAGGACCTGCGTGCCAGGTTGTGTTTGTTGAGTCTGATTGGAGCGGGGGTCGCAAGGCCGCATGTAAGTAATTATCTCCAAAGCTCAGAGGCAGAGAGATGGCTGCAGTACATAGGGCACTGGAGCCTGGCCTGAAGGACAGGGAGGGTGTGTTCTGGGTGGGCAGGGCACACGTTGGTCGGCAGGGACGCAGCCCAGGACAAGGGGCAGGAGTCTGTACGTCTTTGGGTGGCCTGCAGTTTAAGGTTTCCTCCTAGGTATAGGTTGGTCTCATAGCCGTGGCTATGTCACTGGCCAGGACTCCCACTGGGCATCTGTCATTGCTCTGCTTTGGTCCCTGTCTCCCACACTGGAAGCAGGTCCCTCCTGAAGGGGATCCGCAGGAGGTTCAGGCCATGGGGTGAAGGGAAGGCCCCCACCTCCTGGGCCTCCTGAGCACACTTCTACCACTGCACATGAGACCACCACACCTCCCCAGCCATCCAGGGCTCACCCCATGTGACCTTGCCCAGTAAGGGCAGTCCCGAACCCCCTACACACACACACCTGCCACCATGAGCACCACCACCTCCAGTGGATCCTGGGGTTGGGGGGACCGCAGGCTTTCCTGTAGCTCCCATCCCGCTCTACACACAGGCTGGGAAGATGGCTTAGTGCTTCCCAGTGGGGCAGATGCACCCTGGCACTCTGCCCAGTGTTCTCTGGATGGTGTGGCCATGCAGGCCTTTTGGTCCTGCTGGCTTCTTGTCCCCTTTCCTTCCAGGCTGTCACTGGGTCACTGCCCCTGGTCTTTCTCTCACATCTTTGGAGCCAGTTGAACTGAGGTATCTGCGGGACTGTGGACCAGTCACTCCGCCCCTTGGGACCATTTTGTTATCTGCCAGGTGGAGCCGTCAGTGGAACCTGCCCAGTGAGGGCGTCGTGCGCACTGACTATTGCCGCCTCTGCCCTAGCAGCCCCCAGGACCGACACGAACTCACCCTGCCATGCCTCAGGCCACCACGGCCACCAGCGCTGTAGCAGCACCTTGCAGCAGGGCAGGGCAGTCCCAGGGAGCACTGGACCAGGAAGGTGTTCAGCAGGCTGGGAGGGCAGCGCACGGCCCCGCCCTGCCTACCTAAGCTCTTGTGACTTCCAGGCACCTCCAGGGGAGCCCAGCCTGGTGTCCACTGCTCCAGATCCTGACACACTTCAGCCAGGAGCTCAGGGCCGTGTCCTGGGCTGGGCTCCTTCCCTGGCCCTTTATATGGAGAGGGCTGGAAGTGTACAGAGTCGCTCTGTCTGCTAAATAAAGCAGGGTGAGCTCGAACGCCTTGCGGCTCTCTGGCGCGCCTCTCTGGTCCAGGTCCTGGTCCTGGTCCAAGCCTGCTCCCTTCGCCTCCTGGGGCAGCCCTTTCTGATTCCCTCTCCTGCCCCATGCCGGCGGTGGCTGGACGTCCAGCATGCAGCTGCCTCGTGTATTTACTCTCATTTGTTCCTGGCCCTGAAAGCTTTGACCACTAAAATGTTTCATGCTTATTTTTCTTTATCAAACTTGTTGCCACTTTTTAAAAGTTAAAGGACTTTCAGCGTGGATTCCCAGCTCGCAAGGCAGTTGGGTCTGGCCATGTGGACTGTCACCCTCGCACCCCAAGGCCCCCATCCTGAGCTGCTGTCTTAGTTACTTGGCTTGTTGCTATGACAAAATGCCTGATACCCATAATCAAAGGAAGAAAGGTTCATTTAGCTCACAGTGTGTAGAAGTTTCGGTCCATACTCAGCTGGCTGCAAGGCAGGGTGGTGCAGCCTCTCTGGAGGCTCTTGCCCATGGGGTAGGAGAGGGTATCAGAAAGGGCTGCCCCAGGAGGCGAAGGGACCAGGCTTGGACCAGGACCAGGACCAGGGCCAGAGAGGAGCGCCAGGAGAGGAGAGGTTCATGGTGACCAGAGGTAGCAAAGCAACAAGGGGCCTTCACTGCCTTTCTCTGGCCCTTTGACCTTACCCCGGCTACTGAGGGCAGGCAGCCTCACAGCCAGAATCCTAGCAACCTTGAGCCTAGTCCTGCACCCTGAATCACTCAGTGTCACACACCCTATCTCTAAAATGCCTTACCTATGACCAAATGAGGCTTTGGGAAGAATATCCAGACACAAGCCCTAAGGGGTGCTGTGGAGGCTGCTGTGTGTCCCCCGCTTTCTACCCCAGGCAATACACAGACATGTGTGTCCTCTTGCAGACCCTAGAGACCACAGGACTACAGGTTCAGCCTTCCTGCTGCCCGCCCAGTGCCCAGCCCTCCCTGGGCTCCCCCCTTCCACCCCCCATCTCCCCAGGCCTCCAGCTCCCGAGGTTCCTTCCTGGATGGGCCCTGACATACTATGTGACTGCCTCCAGCACCTCCCAGGCAGCCTCAGGGGCCAGGCCCTTGGCTTAGTCACCCCCAGCCCTCAGCCCAGCACAGAACCTGGCTTAGAGTTGGTGCCCCGAGAATGTAGGCAAGAAAGGCATGCCAGGCAAGCTGCCAGCCTCCCCACTCGGCCTCAGAGAGGCCCAGGTCCCGACTTGGGGTGGGCAGGAGCCCGGCGTGATGGTTCTGTAGCCAGTGCTGCATATAGGCAGGGCTGGGAGCTGGGTGCATGTCCTGGGTGTGTCTCGGTGTCCTTAGTGCATGACTGAGGGACAGCTTTTGCTGCAGGTGGCTGTTCCCTGTCCCCAGGAGGCAAGGCTTCTTCCCCCAGAGGTGCCATGTGTTGGATGATGCCCTGGAGCCCCTGACCCTCTTGGTACCCCATGCAGAGCTGCTTCTGCCCCACACCCCGTTTCCCACTGCCCACCTTGCCTTTCACCCCCTGCCCTGGGAGCCTCTCTTGATCCCAGACTGCGGGGACCACAGGTGTGCTGCCACACACCCAGCCCACGCTGGCTGTTTGGCTCCTCCGTGCTTTCCCTTAGCCCACCATTTTCATTCCTAGCATCCTCTGCCTCTCCAGCACCCAGCTCCTCATCCTCCTCAACTACTGACTCAGAGAGGTCCTTCCAGAACTCTCCATGACCTCTATGCCCCCAAGGCTTCCTCCCTCCCAGTATTCATTCTCAATCTTGTCCCCCCTGCTGTTCACCACAGAGCATGTCTCTGGGATACTGTAAGGCCTGTGACAGTGCAGAAGGGACCCCAGGCCATTGCTCTGTGGCAACCTGAGCAGAGAGGTCACGTGGGCTGGAAGCTGCATTGAGGCTTGCAGAATGAAGGTGTCAGGCCTATCGGATCCGAACCCAGCTCCCAGGCAAGCCCAGCTCTGACTTCCTTGCCTGTACAGTGGATGTATGACTACTTGTGGTAATTCCTGTTCTTACTGCAAAGCTAGATATGGGGTACTTGGGACACAGATGGACAGGCTAAGGTTTGGAGGGAGGGAGACAGGAAGCAGAAGTCTGGCGCTGTGGCCAGGTAGACACAGGCCTTGGTTACCATCCAGCTTTCGGTGCTGGCCTGCCAGTTCCCCAGCAAGGAACAGAAATGGCCCTACAATCTGCTCAGGCAACACGGAGCAGGACAGGTGTGGCCTTTCCCCAGCTGCTAGTTGACTGACTCTGTCACGGTCTTCATGGTTTTATGGCTAAAAGATCCTCCACAGATTGGCCTGTGTGAGTTGGGGAGTCATGTGGTATGTGGCTAAAGCAGTCTCTGCCCCTCCTCTCCAAGGAAGGGAGCCAGAGGATGGGGCCGTGGGGGAGTCAGTGGAGACTTCAAGGTGTCATCAAGCATCCGGAACTTGGTTTCTGCTGGGTGTAGTATTGTTCTGGCCCAAACCTCACGTGCATTAAATCTTCTGTACTGACAATACCATTCAAGGTGTTCATATCCTCTCAGTTTAAGGTGGGGAAACTGAGGCACAGAATGTTGAAGAGCCCCCATTTGGCACGGCCAGCTTGCCATCTGGTGGGGGAACAATCCGAAGTATGTGCTAAGCCTGGTGGTGTTTTCAGTGAGAAAATACCAAGGACTCTTGATTTCAGAGGCAGGAGGACATGACTGAGAAGGGCCGTTTTGTTTGCTGTGTGACTTTGAGAAAGTTATTTCACCTCTCTGGGCTTTGGGCTGGAACAGTGCACATCCTTACTGCACTTTGGTGGAAAGGGTTGTTTGAGGGATAAGGCAAGGGTAACGGTTAAAAGGCCCTCCTCCAGGCCTGCCGGCAAACGTTTGTTTACTCCTTTCTCCCTGGCTTCCTCCCACCCTGTGCCCGCAGCCGCAGGCGCTGGCCTCCATCCAGAGCCTGACCTTGGCCTTGACTTCCAAGAGGACTTCGGAAATGG
This sequence comes from Myocastor coypus, assembly GCA_004027025.1. Taxonomy (NCBI): domain Eukaryota; kingdom Metazoa; phylum Chordata; class Mammalia; order Rodentia; family Myocastoridae; genus Myocastor; species Myocastor coypus. The sequence goes on along the minus strand of PVJA010034349.1, from coordinate 12,856 downwards.
CTTTGGCTGCCCTGCGGAGGGAGCGCCGGACACACTCACAGATCGGAATCTCAGGCGCCCCTTGCCAGGCCTTTCATGTTGCTTGCTGGTTTATTTCTCAAGAGCCCCGGTGTTTGTTTGGCAGTGGGCAGTATTTTTAGAGCTCACATGTAATTCTGCGCTTCGAGGAACGAGCGGTGCACGCGGCCCAGGCTCGAGCCAGACCAGCAGTGCGGGGGCGGGGTGCTCCAGGTCTCCCGCTGTGCTCTAGGCCTCTCCCCTGCGCCTGTCCCCCCCCCACACACACACACACACACTACCGCACTCAGGCCAGGCCTGAGCAGGCTGCGTTCTGGGGCCCCAGAGCTGCCCACCATGGTCCCTGGAATTGCCCGTGAGACTGTTTCAGCCTTCTGACTACCAGAGCTGAAGTCGTACATGGGCGTTGCTGGTTTGTTGCTCTTGGTACCAGTAGCAACGCGATGAACACACCAAACTGTGCTTTGCCCTTCCCTTCCCTACACCCCTCCCAGGGGGCCAGGCTGCAGCTCACCCTGGGGAGGTCGCAGGGCACATCCGGGAGGACCCAATCCAGCTGCAGCAGCTGCTCCAGGACTTCACTTGCGGGCCAGTCTCTTCGTCCAGGTGTCGCCCCACCCGGCCCCTGCCCACAACAAGCACACAGATGCCTACCAAGCATACGGAGGGGGACGGCTGTGTGTTTGGCTCCACATTAGAAGCCTGGGTTCAGATCCCAGCTCTCCAAAGCCAGAGGGGTTGGTGGGATGCTTGCAGATCAGGTTCAGCAGAGCTCCGGTGTCCCGGGACCTCGATCTCTCTGTCTAAGAGAACAGCAGTCTCTGTCTCTGGACCCTAAGAGCATGTTTGGACAGTGACAGCAAGTGTGGCCCATGTAACTGCTGCCCTTGATCAATTGAAGGACAGGCTTCTCCCCAACCCTGAGTGCAGATGTACACCCTCTCTAGCCACTGAAGGGGCTCCTGGACCCTGGGTCACCCCTGCCAGAAGCAAGGTACCCCATCAGCCTAGAGGACTTGAGCGGCACTCTCGGTGTCCTAGGTGGGACGTGGGTTCTTCTGGCCAAGGCCTGCCTGGTGCTACAAAGCCACAACCCTAAGCAACAGCCACAGGGGCCACTGGGGCTTCTGGAGGTCACCTGCTCATGCCATACCCCCTCAAGGCTCTCCCAGAGGAGTCAGCAGGTGACACAAGTGGGACAGGAGTCCTCTGCAAAGACACAGCCACAGAGGGACATCAGCAGTGCTGTGTGGCAGGAAAAGGGGACAGAGAGACCTAGGACTGAGTGTCCTGGGCTGCCTCCCCCAACCAAGGGTCACTTGGAGTGTCTGTCTCTTCAGCACAGTGTCGCAGGGGGATCCGATGGCAGGGGGCACACAGTGAGCGTGCAGAGAGAGGGCAACACTCGTGTCCTCTTGCAGCCACCAGTGGGCTGGTGACCTGGGCCAGGAGCTACACCCTGAGTTTCTCTGGCCCCAGAGAGGACAGCCACCAGTTTGGGGTCAGACTGCTTGAGCTGTGAATCTGGCTAGGCAGTAGCTGACTGCATGGCCATAGGTGAGTCGCTGAATTTTGGGGAGCCTAAGTGTCCTGGGACAACAAAACAATAATAATGTCGTAGTCATTGCCATCTCCCTGCTAGGCACTTTCCAGTGTAACTTGGGAGTTAACTGTTCTACTCCCTGCCTTATAACAGAGGGGACAGGGGCACAGGGAGGTAAAAGAGAGTGCCCAGGGCCACACAGCTGGGAAGGGACAGAGCTGAGATCGGACTCTGTGACAGTGGGGGTACATGGTGGCCATTCCTCCCGTTACTCTTGATTGTCAGAGGCCCTGGTAACCCGCGGTTGGGGTGTGGGTTCAAATCCACTCACCTGTCCGAGGACCTGATCTTGACTGTGACAGAAGGTTCCAGAGGTGCCACAAGAGAATACAAGTTATCTGGAGACTCCAGTAAGACGAAGTCTGGGTGGCCAGGGTGTGCACTGAATCACACAACTTCATACTTCAGCGAAGCTGTTCGTGAAAAATAAAGCAGAAAGCAATCAGCAAAACCACAAAATAAATGTATCTGACCCAGTGGTTTGGGCCAGATGACACCCAGTAGTCCAGGCTACTTTGTACCAGTCCCCCCTGCTGTCATAATGGATGTTTGGTGTTTCCAACACTTGGACGTTGTAATTTATGGCAGCAGAGACCACCAGGCTTGTGTAAAGACAACATGGCATGGAATTTATTGTGCAGGCAGGCAGAAAAGGATGAAACCGTCTGCCTGGAACAGAGAAGTGTGTCCCTTTTGTAGGGGTGAAAAGAAGGCAGGAGACATTGGGCAGGAAGATTTAAAAAAAAAAAAAACACCCTCATTTATTTATGTTATGGCTGGCTCAGCCCACCCCGGGGGCAGGGCTGGCACAGCATGTGGTGCCGGGGATCGAGCCACGGTCCCTGTGATTGCCTAAACTTTCCTTGGCAGGTGCTTTAGACCGCTGAGCCATTTCACCGACCCTGGGCAGGAAAGTTTTAATAAACATCTCTGATCAAAGTTCTCTGGCAGCCGCAGCCGTGGAGATGGCTCAGTGGCATAAGCTTCTGCCTGGCAAGTGCAAGGTCCTGAATTTGATCAATTCCTGATACCAAAAAAAATAACAAGAATAAAACATTCTCCTGCAGTCTTGTACCTCAGCACGCAGAGTCCTTGATGGTCTGATATAAACATGAGGCATCTCCAAATGTTGTTGGACCTGCAAAATTCCTAGTCCTATCTTATCTTCTTTCCTGTGCTTGCTCTTGACAGCTTTGGTGCTGACCCAAGTGCTGTAGGGAGAGCTGAGCTCCCTGTGCAGAGGGGAGCCTCTGCTGGTGAGCAGGTTGGGGGTGGGGTCCTTTCCCACAGGCATTGCCACCCCCCAGGTGTCACTGACCCTAAAATGTGTGCCTTTGGTGCCTCCTACACAGCACACACACACACACACACACACACCGTTAGGTATCAGGGTGTGCCTGGCAGGGTTCTTCCTTCCTTGGTAGCCATCAAAGCATTAGCACAGCCAGTGGTGGTCAGTTTCCCAACTCTGAGGAGGGACTGCACAGGAGGACCTGGGCCTTGCACCAATCCCCCCAAGTCAGGCAGGAAGCACCCTGGGTCCCCACACATCGTCCCTGGCTCAGCTCTGCCACTGGCCAGCGCTTCTGACCTTGAACCAGTGACTCCACCCCTCGGAGCTCGAGGTTTCTCAGCCATGGATGGGAGGACCATAAAGTCTGAGAGCAGAAGGCCAGCTCCAGGACAGACGCCTGGGGACCCCAATCCCTAGCATCTGGGTGGCCAGCATGTATTTGGCATCTTTGCTCTCCTTGGGCAAGGAAACAGGATGAGGTATCTTCAAGGTCAGTCTCTGAGGAAAGTAAGTTAGGGCCCCAGGGTTTCCTGGCCCCTGGCTTCTTTAGACTTCAGAGGTTCCAATCCTGCCTCCAGTACCTACTGGCCATGTGGCTTGAGGCAAGTAAGTCACTTGGGCCAGGGGCCTCAGTTTTTGTACCTGTAAAATGGACATGCGTGGTTCCATAGTGCCTGGTACCTAGGCCAGTGTGAGGAGTCGCTGGATGCTGGGTGTGGGCCAGGAATTCCTGAGGCCAGCTTTCTTCATAGCTGTTGTTAATGGTGAGCATTTGTCTGAGCTATGGATGCGGAGGCAAAAATAGCCAGGTCCCTCCCTTGGGGCCTCCCAGCCTCATCTCCTGGGTCTGTGGCATAAAAGCCAAGCCCAGCGTAGGAAGGTGAAGTGCCACAGCCCACCCACACCCCCAAACCAGCAAACTGTCCACCCCGAAACCCGCTTGTGCACTACAAGTGCACTTGGAGAATGGAAAGGCATCCCGGCCTTCATGTGGAGGAGGCGTGTTTGCAATCTGTTCCACAGATTTGGCCTTTCCACGCTGCTGGGCACGGACCAGACCCCTAAGCATCCAGGCTGCTACACCAGAGACCATATGCCAGTGTTTGCCATCACCTGCTCCCGCTGCCGCCACCCCAAGAGTCTCCCCCCACGACTGCCCACGCTCCGCGGGCTCCACGTCAGCCCGGGCTGTGGCCACCCCATCCTGTTTCCTGGGTCTGAAGTTCAGCCTACAGAGGCTTGGCGTCCACACCTGGAAGCCATTGCCGGCTCCCTCGTCTCCGTAGGGGGTGACATCTCAGCAGCCCTGGTAGCAATTACAGTTGCTCGTATGCTTTGCCACATGGCCAGGCCCTAAGCAGATGTCTGTGCAGCTCTTGGGGGCAGCTAGGGGATTACAGAGCGGGACTGCTGTACTGAGTCAGGTCCCACACAAGAGGAGGGTGTAGATTACTGAGGTGCTCTGCCTGACCCACCTCCCAGCTACCCTGGGGGTGATCAGTAAGCAGTTCATGGATCAAACCAAAGGTCCGGGCTGGGGATGCAGCTCTAGAACAAAGCATTTGATAAACATGTGAGGCCCTGGACTCATTCCCAATGATACAAAAGCAAAAACTAAGAAAGGCCCGATAGTTTGGAGTTATGAGAGTGTCTTATTTAGGCAGAGGATTCCAGGACAAAGCCCAGCGCTGGCAGATTAGAGGTCTGACTTCACCCGGCCGCAAGGAGAGACGGGGAGCCCTCCTGCCCGCAGAGTATTTGGTCGGTGCTCAGGTCTGATCAGGAGGGACAGTGTGGAGCCAGAAAGGCCTGGGCTGGGCAGGTGCAGCCGTGTTCGGGGAGACCCCTGGGGGGGCAGCATCCTCTCGTGTCTTCTTCCTGCACACAGCGTCCTACCCAGTGCTCAGACACAGGGTGGCAATGCTCATCCGCTCTCTGTCCCACGAGTATCCCTTGAGCCTCTGCTCCCTTCTTGATTCAATACCAGGCACTGTGGATGAAACACAGAAATAAGTTGGAACTGTGGAAACTAGGAGCTGAGGAAGGAAATTAAGCAGGCAAGAAGGGTGGGTGGGCCAGGGATTGCCACCTCAGAACTGTGCAGGGAGAGAACATTGACATCACCAGTGGTGGTGACAGCTGTGTTCTCTTGGTACCTTCCAGGGGCCCGGCTCCTACTGGGAGTGGACACTCCCAGGACCTGTGGGGAATGCACTGAGTGAGGACAAGGGTGGGCAGGCCTTGAGTGGGCGGAGCCCCGCCCTCACCATCACAGTCACATCACCTGTCACTCAGGGGTGCCAAGACACACGGGGTACCAGGTCCCATAGCCGGGAATGGGAAGGACAGCAGCACCTGTTGTCACCAGGAGGACAGAGCTGGCCCAGCCACAAGCCCTTGGTGCCAGCTCCTCCTCAAGGGCTGTGATCCTATCCGATGGTTGAGAACAACAGTGAGGACTTGAACCCAGAGTTGGCCCCTCAGATGTGGGGGCTGAGCGCTTCGGGTTCCCACTGCCTTGTGCGGCAGACGCCAGGGTTCCAGTTGTAGGTGAAAGTGTTGAAGGCTTGGGCCAGGAGATGAGGTGAGTTCTCTCTGGGCACAGGGATCCTGGGGTCGATGTCACAGCAGGAGGTGACAGGTCGCAGGCAGGACTCAGGCAGAGCCCTGGCAGGATTCAAGGCAGGCCTGGCATGGGGTGGCAGCAGGCGCCTGCCTGAGTGTGCCACAGTGGCAGGAAGCTCCCAACCTGCCCTCCCTTAGGTGTTTTCCAAGCCCAGAAGAGCAGGTAATTCTGGAGCCCACTGGGCGGTCACTGGAGCAGAGCGGGCTCCTGCTCCCCTTCTGCCTGCCGAGGAGCCCGATGGCTGCCGCTGTAACTCCTGGGATTTGATTTGCATGAGATGAGGACATGGCACACCCCCAGCAGCAAATAAAAGGGGCACATGCCACCCACCCCAGGCACAGAAGAGCCCCCTCAGCAAGTGGCACTGGCTGGCCAACGAATCCCTGCCTTCCTCCCCTTCTTAATAAAATCAGCAGGGCCCAGGCTTAATGAGATCCTGGAGCTCTGTCTTAAGCCCAGGACCATGCGGCTCTGCCCTGGGACTCGACTGTCCACACACTGCCCTGAGCCCTGTACCCGGCAGCCTCACCCAGCCAGAACTCAACTATGGTGGAGTCTGGGAGATTGCAGATCAGAGCACCACATGGTGGAGGAGGAGGAGGAAGCTCTGAGAGTTGAAAGGAGGCTGGGGCTGGGCCACAGCAGGCCCACTGAGCTTGCAGGACCCAGGCAAGCCTGAGGGTGGGCAGCCTTGGCACTTGCCAGCTCTGGGACCACAGGCAACCCGTTCGACCCCAGTGAGCCTTGCAGAACCCGCTGGTGAAATAAGAATACTGACGCTTACTGAGTTGTGTGAGGCCGAGTGATTTCCTGTGAACCTTCCAACCATCCTGTAGACTGGGTGGGGGTCACAGGTCAGGGGTCAGGGGTCATGTCAGCCCGCCCCCCCCCCACCAGGAATCACAGGCATCTGACACCCAACCTGTAGTCCTGGTAGCTGACTCTCAGCCTAAGTTCTTTACGCCTTGTCCCGCCTGTCTTTCCAGCTCAGGGTCTGTCTAAGGTCAAGATGTTATCCTCAGAGTCATCTCATAGGGCCTGTGGACCCAGAAGCCTCAAGCAGGGACAGCAGGGTCACAGTAGTGGTTGCCTGAGAAGACTGAGCGCCTGCCTTCACCCTTGTCACTTAAGGCTATTTGTTTGAGCTCTTACTCGCTTACTTCCTGTTATCCCCCCCACCCCAAGATCAGGCCGGAAATTCTTCCCTTTTGCTTTCTTAAGAGGGTGGATGCTTTGCTCTTCTACAGAAGCAAAGAAATCCCGTGTGCTGAGTCAGCAGTTTTGGGCACCGGGAATCCCGGGCCTAAAAGCTGCAGAGGTTTTCACACCAGTCCGGGGCTGAGCCAGGAGGCTGTGCTGAGAAGTGCTGCCTATTTGTGCCAGCCCTGGTCATCCCGACCTCCCTCTCACACCTAGGGCCAGCACACGGGCAGCTTGACACAACACCGAATCTGTCGCTGCGGGACACAGGCATCGACTGCACTCTGCTCTCTTATTATCACTGTAGCAATCGCAGCCATGTACAGAAGTCATTAGAGTCACATCATGAATCCTGGGTACCTGTCACCTGGCCCACATCCCATACCCCCGGCACATCCCGCACCCCTCTGTCCACTCTCTGCTCACCATTCTTTTGAAGCAAATCCCATTGGCCTTTTCTCACCTGCAGACTCTTATCATTTCTGTAGAAGTAAAGACTGGAGGAGAACTACTTCCTCCAAAGGATCATACACCTGGGGAAAAAAAATGACCAAGCATCCCCGTTGTTACCTAACTTTCCTCAGAAATTTATTTCCTGCTTTAAGCCAAGACAGTGTCCTCACGGTAGGAACCAAAATGCAGCCTCTTTCTGAGTCTCACAACCTACGGGTTCCCGTCCATTTCTTTTATACTCTTCTTGCTGTTGATTGTCAAAGAGACCTGCAGTTGCCTGAGGATCTGCAGTTTGCTGGCCGTATCCCCGTGGTATCGCTCAGCGTGTTCCTCCATCCTTTGGATTTCCTGGAAGTTGCTGATTCACGTACAGGTTTGATCTGATTCAGACTCATGTACTGACTTTTTTTTTTTTTTTACAAGAATCTTTCAGGAGAGATACCCAGTATGCCTTGCTTTTATGGTGCTGCCAGCTCTGGACATGTGAGGCTGGATCCAGTCAGTCCCTAGCCATGGAGGACAGCACTGGGGGCAGCATCGCCTTGAAGGTGGCTTCCCATCCACTGTATGGCTCCGTCCTGCTCCTTGCTGTAGGAAATGCAAACGAAGTCTTGACTGGCTCTCCTAGGTTTACCAGTTGTCAGAATTACCAATTTAGCACCTCTGCTTTCCCTACTGTGTTTTAAAAGCTTCACCTGCCAGGAAACAGTTCTAGCCATAGGTTTCAGAAGAGTCTGTTGCTTCCAGAAGGACGCTGTTGAGAAAACACAAGTAACCCAAGTGACCTGCTAAGTAAGTGTCAATACTCAAATGTTGACAGACAGCACGCCTGCTGCTTGCCCGCTGGCTGGAGACAGCTGGCACTGGGTCCCACCTTGCAGGCTGCAGATGAAGGACTGAGCCCCCGAGGTAGAGACCTACCCTGCTCACGGAGCCAGTTGGTGTAACACAGGTATAGAGGTCAAGAACCCGAGCTCTGGGTCTGGTGCCAACCCAGCCCTGAGAGCTTGCGGCACCAGCCACCAGGACACACTATGCTGTCTGGGAGGTGCTGGGATGCATTTTACTTGAAATAGGTGCTGGGCTGGGCGTGGTGGTGCGCACCTGTAATCCCAGCCCTTGGAAGGCTGAGGCAGGAGGATCAGTGCGAGTTCGAGACCAGCCTGGGCTGTAAAAGTGAGCTCAAGGCCAGCCTGAATTACATAGCGAGACCCTGTCTCAAAAACACCAGAAAAAGGAAGGAAGGAAGGAAGGAAGGAAGGAAGGAAGGAAGGAAGGAAGGAAGGAAGGAAGGGAGGGAGGGAGGAAGGAAAAGAGAGAGAGAAAATATGGACAGGGTGGAGAAGGGGCAGTGACTTTGATTTTTATTTTTTCTTTCTGGTACCAAAGATTGAACCCAGAGCCTTCACTGGGCTAAATTGCTCAACCTGGGCTTCGACTTAACTGGTCTTCCTGCTCCCACAGCTCAGGGATTGCAGACACTTGCCACCATCCCCAGGAGGCAGTGCTTTGGGAAAACCTTTCCAGGCTCTCCTTCACTTTTCTTAAGTCTGGCCAACTACCACTGTTTTCCTGGCCTTTTTGTTTTTTGTGGTTTTTGGTATTGGGGAATCGAACTCATAACCTTGTACCTTGCAGGCAGGCACTTACGCTGCTGAGCAATCTCCCTAGCCCTCCCAGCCTTTGTTTTTCTCTGTGTAGTTGGATTCCTAGCGGTTCTAGGTGTCTCATTTCTGTGTTTGGGAGGAGTCAGGCTTTTAAAGCAGGCCATAAAATTTGCCTGAGTGAGTGAGCAGACAGACTCTCGCCCAGTGGCAGACAGAAAGATGCAGCTCAGCCAGTGGCATTTAGGGCTTTGTTCCCAGCCTTGCCATCAGCCATGGCCAGCAGAGAAGCTCTTGTCCTGAGTGTCCACACTGGACATGAGGGCACGATTTGACAGCTTTAGGTCCAAAAGAAAGAAGCAGCGATGGAAAACAGGGCTCAAGTCTTTGAGATCCCCGAGCCCCGGTTTGTGTTTGTCTGTTCTCAGGCACCACCTGTAGTGATGATAGCAGCCAGCAACTTGAGGTTGCAGAGTCATGTGTATCACCCCCTCTGCTCTTCCAGGTGAGAACACAGGTGTACCAGGAGGTGAAGGTGCATCCCGGCTGGTGATTGGAGGAGCAAGGGGGTGAGCCCAGTGGTTAGGTACAGAGAGAGGCCTGCTCCTACCCTCCTAGGACCTTCCCTGTCCCCACGCACTGTGTTAGAACACTTGTCCCAAATGCACAGCCATGGCCAGGTGGCTGCTGTCTGGGCCAAGATGGCAGACGGGACAGCTGGTGCCTCATCTCTGGGTGGACAGACCATGCCATGCTCTGAGACAGAAACGGTCGCCTCACTGTCTTCGCATCTTACAGCTAGAGAGCCCCAGCTTCTCCCAGAGACCAAGGAAACCGAAAGACACACCGCATGTGGTCGCATAGAAGTCTTCTCCCAGCGAATGGAACACGCATGCTCACGGCACCCCAGCCCACCGCCCCAGGCCTGGTCCTGGGGCTCCGACCCCTACAGCCTGCCAGCGTCCCCCTGGGAGCAGCTCTGCCCACTGTCCGGGGTGGCAGAACTCAGGCAATGCCACAGCTGTCTGGTGGCCCTCTCCCACAGGCCTTGGCCTTCTGTCCCTTCTGTGCCACTGTGGCTGCTGTCAGCTGTCCCTACACGTACCCACCAGGTACTTCCTGTGTGCCAGACCTGGCCCCAGGGCTTCGGGGAATGTGACCATAAATAAATGCAAAGCAGATGAAATCGGATGGGGAAAAAAACTTCGGACACTACGAAAGCAAAGAAGGGAAGAGAGAGGGCAGCTGGCGACACTGCGGTCTTACAGGTGGGAAGAGGCACAAAAGCCTCTGCAGAAATTGACTGTGGCATGCAAGGAGAGGGCAGCAAGCTGGGCACTAAGCTTTGGGGTGCACTGAGGGGGTCTCAGGCCCACAGCATGGTGAGTGCCAGGGCTGTGTGGCCCTTAGGAGAACAATTATTTTGCACTTCAGAAATTCTTCACCTGCTGTGCTGGAGACATAGCTCAGTGGCTTAAGCACCTGCCTGGCAAACACAAGGTCCTGAGTTTGAATTCCTCACCTGCCCGTCTGTTTCCGCTGCATCCGGGTATCCCACCCAACACAGTAGGACGTTGTAGGTACATAGCAAATTTCAGGAGAAGGCTCTGTCTGAGGGAGCCACCACCCCAGACTCCGGAACTGAGAACTGAGTTGTCCTTGGGTCCAGAGGAACCATGGGACGCCCTGAGCCCTCGAGGCCGCCCCAGTCCTATGCCCCAGAGCTGGCCACTCGCAGGGGACCAGAGGGAAGAACTCACCCATAGGTTTGCGCCCACCCAGTCTGAGGATTGCTGAGCAGCTGCCTTCGGTTCTGCCCCCGGGAAGCAGGGCTTGGGACCTGCCCTCCTGCCGGCAGATGCTCCGGCAATGGCCTGAACGGGCGGCAGCCACTCCGTCTGGCCTGGTCCAGTGGCTGCCGCTGCTGTCTCAGTGACACCGTCATCTTCTTCAGCGTCAGGCTCAGCCCAGATTACCCCGCCGCACTCTGCCGAGCTGATGTCGTGTGGCATTGCCAGTGTGGGATCCTCCCGCCACCCAAGGAGGACAGGCACGACTCCCACACAAAGCTGGTTTGTCACTGTCTGGAAAGCCATCGCTGGACCCATCTCGGCATGTGTGCCTCTCGTAGCAGAGGAAGACCGTGGCCCGAAAGCTGCCAGCAAAATGCTGCAAGGACAGCAGAGGCACCTGGGTGGGGTTTCCCTGAGGTGGAAGCCCACTGCCTGGGGACCAGAGCTGCGCGACGCCTCAGTTTCCTGCCCTGTAAAGCAGGAGGACTCATAGCTCCTTCTAGCACCAGGCTCCCAGGTGCAAACTCCCAAGAGCAGTGCTGGCACACAGGAAGCACCGGTGTCACTCTTAAATGTTTACATGAAGGCCGGTGAGATAGCTCAGCGGTCCACAGTGCCTGCTTAGGCAGGCTTAGGCAACCGCAGGGACCGTGGTTTAATTCCTGGGCACCACATGCAGCGCCGGCCCCACTCCCACAGCAGGCTGAGCTGGCCATAACATAAATAAATTTTAAAAAAAAATAAATGCTCACATGAGCTGAATGGACTGTAAGAGCAAGACAGGGAGGGGTGACAGTTGCTTGCAATAGTCCTATGTTCATTTGTTTCTATGCTTTGAAAAGCCGTCTTTTGTGTTTTGTTGTGTCACCTTGTGTAGTTCTGGGAACTGAACCCGGGTCCTTTGCACTGAGCCCCTTTCCCAGGCCTTATTATTTTTTTTATTTTGAGGCGGGGTCTCACTAAGTTGCTCAGGCTGGGCTCAAACTTGCAACCCGTGAGGTTTCCTCCTCTGGCACAAAAAAAAAAAAAGAAAGGCGAAAAGTGACGAAATCCTGCGTGGCTCAGGGCAAGAGCGCTGCCGAAGAGCAAGGAGAATCCTCGGGAGGAGGCAGGGAGACACAGAACGTGTGGGGCTGGGTTGGGGGCGGGGCTCCTACGGCAGCGCTGCGTCCTAACAGGCGCAGATTGGGGAAGGCTTGGCGTGTGTGCAGAGCAAGAGGAAGCTTGAGGTTTAACCTGGGGGAAGAAGATGGGAGTCAGTCTAGGAGCGGCTCAGTCGTTGGTCTTGGATCCCCATGCCATGCTGACCCGGCCGCCTATCACAGCCTTCCTGCTGAGGCTGAAGGGGTGCAGCCATAGCTCTCGTGGACTGAGGGGCCAAGGGAGCCCTCTCTGACTACAGGTACAGTCAAGCTGGAGCACTTTGCACTTCTGTCTGTCCTCCAGGACTGTCCTTGGCCAGGTCCAGGCTGGATGTCACAGTCCCTCTTCCGTGTCTGCAGGCAGCCACAGCGAGTGAGGCAGGATCACCATTGCGCAGAGATACATGTGGCCTGGTTGGATAAGGGATGCAGCTAGGGACCTGAGAGAGGCCATGTGGACCGGTGACCTCAGCAGATGAGAGCAAGGTAGATACGGGTAGCCGTGGGGAGGCTGATGGAGCCCAAGGTCTCAGAGTCTGAGCCCAGGAAGCCAGGATTGCCAATGACCCTGGCTCCAGAAGAGGCTGCTGTCCACAGCCCTGCTGGGGGTGTCAAGTTGGAGGGACTGAAAGGGCCCCAGACTGCGGCCCTGCCGGGGCACAAAGACCTCCCCACCGCCACCTCCCCTTACCCTCCAGCCTCACCAGCCTTCACTGTCAAGCACGCTGAGCTCTCTGCCACCCCAGGGCGTTTGCACTTGCTGTTTCTCTGCCACATTTTTGCCCACTCTTGACAAGGCTTCCCAAGACACTGCCCCCTGCTGACATCTAGGGATTTCTTATCTCTTCACAGTCTTGACCTCAGCAAGTGTTTACATAATTGCATTTATTTTTTTTTTATTTTATTTTTTTTTTCTTGTTTCAGAACCTTTGTTTGTTTATTCACTCATTTTTAGGACCGGCTCAGCCCACCCCGAGGGCAGGGCTGGCACAGCATGTGGTACCGGGGATCGAACCGCAGTCCCTGAAGCCGCCCAGGGTTTCCCAAGCAGGCACTTTAGACCACTGAGCCATTCCACCAGGCCCCAAAACTGAGAACTTTTTTTTTTTTTTTTTTTTTTTTT
>PVJA010034348.1:0-22626 GCA_004027025.1 Myocastor coypus | reverse complement strand
ACTTTTTGAATGTTTAATATGCTCAATACGTACATTAATCCTCTTGGCAAGTATCTTGCCCTTAACTTGCTTGTTTACAACAATGCCAACAGCGTGCTGGGTAACGTTGTAGACTCTTCCTGTTTTGCCATGGTAACATTTGTGAGGCATTCCTTTTTGCACAGTACCCATTCCCTTGATGTCTACAATGTCACCCTTTCTGTAGATTCGCATGTATGTGGCCAAAGGAACCACCCCATGTTTTCTAAAGGGCCTGGAGAACATATAACGGGTTCCCCTCCTCTTGCCCTTTGTGTTAGTCATTTTGACAAATTACTGGAAGATGGCGGTTCCGGCCGAAAGGACTGCCCATATTCTTTTTATATCATTTGTATCGACTCATTTTTTCTCTTTGCTTCCTATTAATCTTATGTCGTTCATTTTCACATCATCTTGCAGATATTGAATTATTTTTTTCCTGCATCCTGGTTGTTTTTAAGAGATCCTGTCTCACCTTTTCACTAGTTGTGACTGTATCTTCAAGATCTGAGACTCTATCTTCACTTTCATTCATACGGTTTTTGCCAGCTTGTGATTGAGGTTTTATTTTGTTGTATATCTCTTTGAAACTGTTTCATGCGATTTATTTCTTTTGTACATCACTCCATCAGGGAATCCATCATTTTTTCTACAGGAGGTTTTATTCTTTTTTTGGTGCCAAGGACTTAACCCAGGGCTTCCAGCTCGCTAGGCAAGCATTCTACCGCTGAGCCAAATCCCCAGCCCCTCCATCATTTTTTCTATTCTCTAATTTTTTTTTATCAATGTCTTCTTTAGTAGTACTGAAGTCTCTCATTATAGTTATCCTTTCTCTCTCTAGTTCAGAGATTATTTCTGCTCTGTTCTCCTCTCTACCTTTCTGTAGTTGTTCCCCTGGTTTAGATGCTATTAATTTAGAGATGTCCTTTTTAACTTCAGAAGTTATTTCTGCTCTAGTTTCCTCTATATGTTTCTACAGTTGCTTTTCCACTTCAGAGTTTATTAATTCATGCATTTCTTTTTTTTACTTCAGATGTTATCTGTGATCTTAGTTGCTCTATACGTTTCTCACTTGTCTGTCTACCTCAGATACCACCGATTCAGAGATTTCATCTGTATGATTCCCATTTTCTTCCATGGTATTATCTCCTGTATTTGTTTTGAGTGGACTTGGAACCTGAGATTGGTTCTTGCTCCTTGTCTTTACCATTTTTTTAACAGTGATCTCTGCATTTTGGTGAAGCTATGCAGTTAGCGCCTATGGAAATTTGGGTCTGGATCCACCCAGCTTGTTCCCTTATAGACGTGCCTGGCTGTGAGTAGGAGGTCAGCTGGCTGGTTACCATGGGGACCTGTGGGTCACAGTGATGGTCAGCCATGTGGGGATGGTGTGTGGCCATGTGGGGAGTGTGGGTGGTGTCGAGGTTTGGGCACTTGTAGAGTCAGGGGATGAATGCAGGCTGACAGAGTTCTTACCTGGCTGTTGTGAGGCCCAGCCAGGCAGGTGGGTGGAATTGGAGCTTGGGGCTTTGATAAATCAGGAGATGGATGCTGGCTGAGGCCACTGCACAGCCCAGTCAGGGTGGCTGGCAGGGTCTGAGCTGAAGTTCTGGGTCAAGATGGCAGGCGGGTCTGAACTGGAGTTCAGGTTGGGATGGCAGGCAGACCCACGCTGGAGCTCAGGCTGGCCACCACGGGCTACCTCCTGATGGCAGGTGGGTCCAAGCTGGAGTTCTGGGTTAGGATGGTGGACAGGTCTAAGCTCTTTTAGTTGTTTAGTTAGATGAATTGCTAAGTATTTCTTTTTTTTTGTGGTGCTATTGTAAAGGATATTGTTCCTCCAATTTCTCTCTTAGTGTATTTGTTATTTGTGTAGAGGAATGCTATTGATTTTGGGGTATGGACTTTGTAACCTGCTATGGTACTGAATTTATTTATTAATTCTTACAGCTTCTTGTTGGAGTTCTTTGAGTCTTTCATGTCATCTGAAAATAATGATAGTTTAACTTCTTCTTTCCCTATTCTTATTCCTTTTCTCTCTCTCTTTTTTCTAATGGCTTTAGCTAATGATTCCAGAATTGACATTTTAATTTCTGTATATCTGTTTGAATCTGCTTCATGCATTTGATTTCTTTCCTATATTGCTCACTCAAGGATTCCACAATTTTTCTGTTCTGCTCTATTTTCACCAGTGTCATCTTTAAAGCACTTAGTGGTTCTTTCATTATAGTTATGATTTCTTTTTTTACTTCAGAGATTATTTCTGATCTGATTTCCTCTATACTTTTCTGTAGTTATTTCTTTACTTCAGATGCTATTAGTTCAGAGACTTGAGGGGTGCTATTTGAAATTTCTTCTATTTTAATGTCTCAGGAATTTATTTCTGGGTGGGCTTGGAGCCTGAGAACGCATTTTGCTCCTTCTCTTTGTCATTTTGTACAGCACTGTCCTCCAACCTTTGGCATAGAGCTTGGTGCAGTTACTACCTTAGCACCTACCAATATCATTACCCAAGAGAGATTATGTGGTTAAAGCAGTTGCAGTTTTGTATTACAGAACTACAATTAGCAGCACTAATGACGGGTAGTCAGATTGAGCAGTTAGTATGTATATGAGTTTGTATTTTAGACCATGAGGGCAAACATTATGGCTGTATAGCTAAGCAGATATTAAATTGGGAATTTCTATTTAAATTAGTTTCCCTAGGTTGTGTCTGATCACTTTCCCTTGATGTACCTGGAGTCTTCCAGGAAGACTAGTTCACCCAGCAACCTGTGGCCCCCTCTCTCAATCAAGGAGAGAGAGGATGCTTTCATAGATCTGGGTCTAGTGAAGTGTCTCTAACTTACCAGGTCCAGGATCTACCAAGATTGAGCTCATCCAGGTGGGTGTGGCTTGGGTCTGGCAACTGTGCTGGGCTTCTTCCCTTTGCAGCCTATGGAAGTGAACTGACTGTGCCACTCTGGCGAGATGTTCTGCTCCTGCATTAGCTGGGTGGGTCTTGCCTGTAGCCTCTCTGCAGGGAGTTCTGCCCCAGGGTTCTACACCAGGCCTGTCTGATGCAGGAGGTTCTGGCTGGTGGGCGGGTGTTCCTGCACACGCATGCCTGGCCTGGGAGCTGGCTGGAAGTGGAATCGGGCAAGCGGACATGTGGTCCCACACACATGCCAGTTGATTTTATTTATTTATTTGATATTTGATACAGGGTCTTGCTACATCACTCAGCCTCATAATGATCTTCCTGTCTCAGCCTCCCCAGCACTGGGATTACAAGTATACATCACCACACCCAGTTTCAGTGGCCCACATGGCATGTGGCATTGGGGGTTGAACTTGGGTCCTTGCAGTTGCCAGACAAGTGCTTTAGATTGCTGAGCTATCGCCCCAGCCCCAAGGGGACACAGTTCATATAGCATCCTTAGAATATAAGGAAGGCCCCCACCCTCCATCTGAGTCCTCCAATATTATTCTAGCCCTATCAGCAAGCTAGTGGCTGGTGCAGGAGCCCTGTGTAACGGTGGTGTGTATCCTCCCTGGAACTCCCACCTTTACTTCCAAAACAGACCTTACTTTTAGGCATGTGTAGCAGTTGATGCACTGTGTCAACTGGAGGAAGCTTGGCTGGCTGGGCTGGGCTGGTTCTGAGCTGTGGGGGCCGCATCCTACAGGATGTGGAGGGCCTGCCCTGGGACGGGATTGGTCCCACCCTGGGGTGTGATTGGTGAGTTTGATCTTTGCAACCGCAACACTTGGGAGGACCTCGGATCTTCACAGTGGAGCGCCAGGACAGAATGTGGAAGACAGAAGCTTGATGGATGCCACAGCAGTTGCTCCTTCTCTGCTCTTCATTGTTTTCTACCACCAGGAACTGCTGTCATGTGCCTTGGAGCCAGCGGAGTACGATCTGAGACCTCCACAAGCTGTGTGTGAAATGAGCCTTTCCTTCCTTCATTTTGCGTGTCAGGTATTTGTCCCAGCAATGAGTAAAAAGTGACTAAAACAGCATGTTTACCCATATCAAGGTTAAGGGCAAGGCTGGAGTGCGATAAATGGGTAGAATCCAGGAGCCCTTTCAGTGGGTACAGGTGCAGAATTCATTGCAGGCTTATGACGTGCGGGTCATAGTCAGGCACCTAGGGCAATGTGTTGGCCATCACCATTATTTGCCCACATGTCTCTAAACCTCTTCTAAAGTCCTTTAAGTATGTGGAGACACACCCTTTACCCTCATGCATGAGGGATAAGTCTCAAAGACACTTCAGAGACTCACCCAATGTCACATGTCTGGAGAAGCCAGGAAGCCTCGCTTCGCATCCTGTGCCACTGGTGGCTAAGCTGCACCCCTTCTTGTCCTAGGTGCGCATTTGCGTAGCATCCACCTCACAAAACTGTGCTAAGGGTTGAAAGCACCAGTGTATGTAAAGCGCACAATACACTACAGAAGCTCTGCGAATTCTCTTTGTCATTGTTGTTATTGTTTTGTTGACTAAGTCAAGTCATCCAATAGCCCTACTTACCACCTTCATGTGTCCTTCTTCACTGATAAGGAACTGGGCATTCAGAGAAGTGAAGTAACTTCCTCCAGAACCACAGCAAGTGAGATAACTATGACAGCGCGCCTGATAACCCAGCCCCGCAGATCCTGGTTGCGCATTACACGTCCAGGTTAAGGAGATGTGCGACCTGCAGCTCTAAGACTCAGTTACTGCAAGGGTGGCCCAGAGACACACGTTGGATTAAAACCCAAGAGCTAACATAACATGAAGGCTCTCACACCTCCGTCCAGAAAGTTTTGCTCAGAAATTCATCTGGTACACCTGTGGTTGATGCATGGCTAGTCCATCAAGGTCTCTAGGCTCCAGTTTTACAAGGGTGCTGGGCAGAGAGCCCTCAACATCACTGATACTCAGGAATTTTTTTCAGTTACTAAGAAGATACAGCTATTCTTCCCAGAACTTACATGCAGCTGTGTGTGTACTGCATATATCCTGTGTACCGGGCACGGCTAAGTTTCACCAGTGAGCGTTTTCCTGGCAAAGGGTTCACATCTTGTGGAGAGTTGGGTGATGATCAAAAACACCAGGCAGGTAAATCAATGATAATTGATGTGCCTGGAGGGAGGGTCCAGAGGACAGAGAAGCCTTCCAAGGTAAGTTGGCCTTTCAGTAGAGGCATTCAAGAGGAACCTCCAAAGTCATCCAAGCTGCACAGAAAGGCAACAGAATTCTTTTTCCTTTGACAGTCGTGCTGTGGTCACCAATGTGTAGATAATTCCATTTATCCTTGCAAAGATGAGGGCAGGAAACAAAATCAGACTACATATTGAATCTTTGAAGAGATGGTGAATTGTCACCAGCCATGACCAAGCCCCAGCAGGACTCTGAAGCCATGGTAAAGGTAGACTCTTAATTCATGGACCAGATGGAAGAAGAGGGAATTTCTAAGGGAAAGTTCTTTATTCCAGGAATTTTCTGCCTAAGGAGATGGGAAACTCTCCAACAGTTTCTCATCCCACTTGGGGTGTTTCAGCTTCAAATGAGAGGTACCTGCAGGAGCCCAAAAACTGATTTTTTTTTTTTTGGCCAGGGGCTATTAACCTCTACTCTAGGCCATGAGAGTAGCAACTGTACCCACTAGCAGTGTGTGCTACTATATAGGTAAACAACTTTGGCTGCTGTCCATCTACTTATAAGCCTCAGTTTTTGCATCTGAACAATGGGTCTCACCAAGAGTCACAGAAATTTTACAATCATTCTATCAGGCAGCGAGAGAATGAATATGTGTGGACAATCCCTTTTGTGCATTTTATAATACTAAGACAATATGTATGTGTGCATTTGCACATGAATTAAAAAATAAAACTCCTTCAGAATCACTTCATGAATTGAACAAGCATAA
The DNA here is from genome assembly GCA_004027025.1 of Myocastor coypus. Lineage (NCBI taxonomy): Eukaryota > Metazoa > Chordata > Mammalia > Rodentia > Myocastoridae > Myocastor > Myocastor coypus. Next base: position 16,710 of record PVJA010034348.1, on the reverse strand, counting down.
TGGAAACCTTTTAACTTTTTATATATCTCTAAGGTATTTCTTCACTCTGAGCTGTTATGGCCAGAAGGATTATAGTACAATTTTGAGAAGAAAAAAAGATTTGGCATAGAGGAGGGAGCGTGCAAAGCTGACCAACAAAAGACAAGCGCTTTTTATTTTCTTTCACCATGAAGACACACTTCCCCGGAATCTGCCTGAGCTCTCTCCAGAGCAAGGATCCAGGCTGCCCGCTGCCTGGAAGCCTGCCTTTCCCCTCCCTTAGGTGTCAGGAAAGAAACAAACTGGGTGAGTTCCACGTGCTGTTGCTCATTGGCTGTGTGGCTTTGGGCAAGTCGCTTGCCCTTTCTGAGCCTGCATTTTTTGGTGAGAAGGAGAGATGGAGCTGTACTCTCCAGGTAGCCACTTGGCGTCAGGCCTTCCATGGTGGCAGGCCCAGTAACAGGAGTTGGGCGAATCAGATGCCTGAGCTCCCTGCCATCATTATACTCACATCTAATGGGAGAAGCTGACAGATAACGAGGTCAAGTCAGATAATGGAGGGAAAAGAAGAAATAAAGGAGACGTTCTAGAGGGCGAGCGGCAGGGAGTGTTCTGGACACAGAGACCAGTGAGGACTTCCCAAGAGATGGTCTCTGAGCGGAAACCCACATGACGTGATGAGTGGGCTTTGTATACAAACCGCCCCCTCAGCCATGCCAGGATTATGAAAATCCAGCCCCAGAATGAACGACTACATGACCTGCACCGCCTGTTCACCCTTGCTTCCTTCCTCAGTTGTGCTGAGAGGAACGTGGGTGTGAAGCAATTTCCCTCTAGGTTTGTGGGCAAACAGAACCAGCCACACTGCAGACTCACATCAGTGATGAAATCTGTCCATGCTCAAGAGTTCCCCAGAACAAACATCAGGCTGCACTCAGGCCCAGAAGACATACCGTGGGCAGCTCCATCGGCTGCAGTTTCTAGTGTCTTGGCAGAAAGTCCAGGGAGATCTGTAAGCTCACTGAGGAGACAAAGACAGCCGCAGGGGTTTCACAATAGTCAGTACCAACCTCCCCTCAAGGAATTTATGGGGAAAGCCATTCTCAGGATAGGCCAACCCCAACCTTCTCCAGACACTGGCCCTAGAAGGGGAGAGCTCAGGCCACAAGGACCACCCATATGCAGGGAGAGGAGGTCTCTGCTCCACAGCCAAGCCGGGGGGACCACTACAGGAGCCTACAAGGGACACAGAACTGTTCTCCTCCCTGTGTGTCTGCTTAAGCAGTGGATGAGGAGAACATTTAGGCAAAGAACAGAGTGAATTGTTACACACACACACACACACACACACACACACACACACACACACACACTGCAGGGGTGGGGATCAGCACTGACCCACTATAGCTGATAGATTCTAACAGGTTGGGGCCTTTGGCCATCTGCCTCTGGCACCTCTGGCCAAATAAGGGGATGGTGGTTGGATCAGTATGATTCATTCACACCTCCTCAGAAGGGCAGGGGATGCTCTAGTTATAACGTGAATTATCCCTTCGAAACTCACAAGGGATTCTAATCCAAATCAGGAAAGGAGCACAGGAGCAGAAACTTCACCCACCTTTAGGATTCACGGGCAGTGCCTTTGTGGGTTGAAAAGAATTGGAGGGGGGCACCTGAGTGAAGGACCACCACGGACTGACTCCTGGTAGCTTTGTAAGAAGGAGACCAGAGGCTCTTAACACTCCTTCTCCTCCCCTCTTGGCATGTGGGGCCTCCAGTCCCACAGGGATTCCACCAGCAGCACAGCCATCGAAAGAAGACCTTAGTACTGTGAGTCAAGTAAGCCTCTACTTTTTATAACTTAACAGTCTGTGTCCTAGCATGACTAGAAGACGGTCTCAGAGAATGACATCTGTGCTCTGCCCTCGTCTTTCTGCCGCAGCTTCTCCTTCTAGGTCCCGGAGCAGCTCCTCCCTGGCCCCACCAGCCTGAGGTGGTGACAGCTCTGAGTTGATGTTGTCCCCAGGATCCTGAGTGATGATTCATGTTTTCCGGGACACCTGTATACCCACTCAGTTATCCCTTCCAAGATCCTGGCCTGCGACAGTCCCACAGGAGCTAATACCTCCACAGACCAATGATGTGGGCACTAATATTTGTATGAGTGTAGGAGAAATTACACCTTGCTGTTGCAATGGGGGAAAGAGAGAGGAAAGCAAAATGCTTCTTCTGGATCTCTATGCTTGCAGATTGTCTAGTGTAAAGTACAATTGCTAAGGCACATAATTAGAAGTTATTTTTAAAGGAAACATTAATATTCCAGCTAGCTTGCAGTAATAGTTCATGTACATGACTTGGGAGAAACCAGGGAGCCATGTATGTAGGTATGAGGACTTACGGAAGGAGCCTTGGGTCTCATGAGAACCGGGTGTGTGTTTTGGGTCGAGTCTCTTACACCTGACCTCTGACCTGTAGACTGAAGGTAATAGCAGGGCTCTTGTGAAAACTGGCTTAAAATAAGGGGAGGTCTTGCCACAACTGTCTGTGGTGCGCAGTCTGCACCCTGCCTATGTTTACCCTTGTTATTCTTCTTATTCTTTTTTTTTTTTTTTTTGGTGGGACTGGGGTCCAAACTCATGACCTTGCACTTGCCAGGCAGGCATTTGTGCCATGGAGCTATCTCCCCAGCCCCTTGTTATTCTTCTAATAAACTAAAGACGCAAGCACTGGCTGGGCCTTGGATCCCTTGAGCACATGTCAGAGGACTTGCTGGCTGAGGAACATCACCTGTTTATTCCTTAGGCCTTGTGCAGACTTTGGAGAGCGCTAGAAACCTGGCTCAGAGGCAGACAGTCCATGGTTAGGAGTAGCTAGGCTCTGCCATCTGTCAGCTGGGTGACCTTAGGCAGGTGACTCGGCCTCTCTGATACTCATATTCCATCTCGGTGCAAAGGGTACTGCGGTAGGACTGGGGGTTTGGGGGAGCTAACCAGCATGCAAGTGTCTGGTTTCCCTGAACCAGGCCCTGGTACAAGGATTCAACAGCAAGTATTTTATTAGAAGGAGACCCCAGGCAATTGGGGGGTGGTCTCAGGAGACAGAAGCAGGACAGTAAAGAAGTAAGATGAGGAAGTGAAGAAAAAAATAAGGAGCATTTAATAAAGCAAGGTTCTGCTGTGGACTGTGGATTCTCAGCTCTGAGAAGTGTTACAGAACCTGGAGCATGGTCATTCCACCCAGGGTAAGGTAGTGGTGCGAATCCACCCATACCCACTAGATGTACTCGGGGATGTTTCCAGAGCAGGATTTCTCCTAACTGTCCTGGCTGACCTCTCAGGGTTGAGCCTAGGGACGGGAGCTGGGGGATTCTGACAGCAGTTCCAGTGGTGAGTACAGCCTGTAAAAGCAGGCGCAGCCCCTGGGTGTTTTCCATGTGCACACATATACATGCCCCTACAGATAATTACAAACACATATGCACATGTGCACACGCAGTCGTGCAACTGCACACAGTCACTGTAGACTTACACTCTGTGACGCAGTCTATCCCATCTACACGCACACTTCTTAGGAGCTAGGGAGGCCAATTTGAAGTGTTATCCCCACCTGGGGCTGGGGAGATAGCTCCGTGGCACAAGTGCCTGCCTGGCAAGTGTAAGGTCGTGAGTTTGAACCCCGGTCCTGAGAATAAAAAAAAAAACAACAAACAAACAAAAAAAGAGGGCCTGAAGTGTTATCCCCACCTTGTCCAGCAGAGGGCAGAGCCTCCCCACTCAGGAGGCAGCCAAGGGGCAAGATCCAGCCTGGGTGCCCCGTGAGAATCACCGCGCAGGTAGATGTAGCAGAGTCCTGGGGACCTACAGACCCACATCTCCCACTCTCCATCCATCCACCCACCAATCACGGCCCTTGGACGAATCTCAAAGTCTATCTGGAATACGAAAAGAGGCTCTAACACCTCTCGCATAAAATCCCTTTTGGAAAGGGTTCACACGGGGAAGGGTGACATGAAAATGGAGGAGAAGGGTGGAGAGGAGGAGAAAGGGGAGGAAAATGAAAGGGGAGAGTGCGAGGAGGAGGAGGAGGAAGAGGAGGAGGAGGAGGAGAAGAAGGAACTGGAAGTCTGTGAGCAACTATTAATGGTGGTTATTTAGCAGGTGGGGATTAGAGGTGGTTTTTGCCTCTGGCTTGCTTGTAGTCCTATGCATATCTCAGCATGCATCACCCCTGAACGTTCTATTTCGAGTACACTAAATATCTTTCATCTCATTTTCACACCGTTCATGTCACATTTCACAGCCATGCTCATCACAGGTGTCTGGTCTGTGGTACCCTGAAGGCTGTCATCTGTGCACTCTGTGCTGTAGGGTCCCCTGCAGCCAGAAAGGGGCCAGTGTGAGGGTGGCCGCTACCAGCGGTGTTGACAGGAGTGGCCCTGCCCCTACTCCCTCACTCTCCCCTCACTGTGGAAACCTACACCAGGCCATTCCTGGGCATCGAGGTGAGGATAAAGCTGTGTTTTCCAAAACATAGTTCCAGCTTTTCAGTACGTAGTAGACTGGGCTTCAGGCCTTGGTAGTCCAACGCTAAAGTACTTTGATTTGCCTTAGTCCATTTGGGCTGCTATAACAAAATACCTTCGACAGGGTAGCTTATAAACTGTGGACGATTACTACCAACAGTTCTGGGAACTCGAAAGGCCCAAGTGCTAGCAGATTCAGTGTGTCTGGATGGGGCTTGTTACAGGGGATCTTTCTTGTAAGTTGGACACTAATCTCCTTCATGACTGACCATGGGCCGATCACCTCCCCCAGAGCCCCACCTCTAATTACCACAATTTGGAGGATTGCATTCTACCGCACAGTCCTTGTAGAGATGCAACGTGCTACAGCGCAGGTCCAGTGTCTTCTGACCTGACCACCTCTCCCTGTTGGCTTCAGGTTCCTTACAGAGCAGTCCTCAGTCCTCACAGGCGAGAAAACTTCAAGCAGCAGGAAGGAGGAGGGGGCAGGGCAGAGAGGGGCCTCCCAGCTTGGTACTGAGGATGGCTGCCTGAATTACCATATGTTAGGGCTTCTACTTAAGTGTCCTCCAAAGCTTGAGGTAGTTATAGTGGGGGGGGGAGCTGGGGGAAGGTGGGTGGATCTAGGCTGTGCGCTGCTAGCACCAACAGCCTGATTCCCAGTGCTGTGCCAGGATTAAGGCTTCCCTGCCCTGAGTGTGAGCCCTACTTGCCCTAAGGGTGGGTAACCTGGGTAAGGTATAAGGGCCAGGGCCAGGGATGTAGCTCAGTGGTACAGCTCCTGTCTGGAAAGCCCAAGATCCTGGGTTTGATTCCTGATAAAGATAGAAGGGACAAAAAAAGAGGGTTGCTGCTTATGCCTTTTTTTTTTTTTTTGTATTTAGTACAGAGTCCCACTACGTAGATCAGACTCATAGTGATTCTTCTGTGTTCAGCCTCCCAAGTGCTGTGATTACAGGTGTCAGCACCAGGCCAGTCTCAACCCTCGTCCTGAGGGCGGGCCGGCACGTCACGTCCAGGATCAAACCCCAGCAGCTGTGCTCTGCCTAAGAAGGCGCTTGAGTCTGCTGAGCTGCACTTGTGCCCTACTGCTTGCTGTTCACTGCCCTGCCACCTTCTGCCTGCTGCGGACTATTTTTCCTCTCTGATGCCCCTGGGCTACGCCCACCAGCCAGCTAACGGTGAGGTGAAGCCCCTCCAAGTGTGCACAAAATAGACACGTCCCGCTTTAGCGTGGGTGTTAGTTATTTTGTCTCAGCCACAAGAAAATAACTAAGACACCATGGAACCTTTGATTTCTCTGCCGGGACCAGGACAAAGTCACGGAACCAATCTAGCATCCCAGAATTGCTCCTAAACATGGTCTGGCTTCCAGGATGCCATACACTGAGAAAAATATTAGGAGGTTAGAAGAGAGCATACGTAAGAGGAAGCATAGTTCATATTTGGGCCAAAAAATAAAAACAAAAAATAATAATAATCTGAAATCTGGATGTTTTTATTCCTTAAATGGCCAAGTGAGAGGAAGACTGCTTAGAAAGCAGATTACAAAGAAGGCGGAGTGGTGGCGCACTTGCCTAACTTGCACATGACCCTCGGCTCCAGGCACAGACCACAAGCATTATAAAAACCTATTCAGAGGAAAATGGAAAGGTAAAGGAATTGAAGTATACTTTTGCTCCAAAGTAAAGTGGAAGGAAATGTAAAATGATTTTCCTGGCTCCGTGATGGGAGGATAAGTTGCTGGGACAACTATCCCACACTGAAAATTAGAGAAGGAAACGTTTATTTAGTTCACAGTTTACTGGAGGCTTTTGTCCATATTCAGCTGGCTCCAAGGTAGAGTGGCACATGGCAGAAAAACAACCTCTCATGGCTATAGGCAAAGAGCAAGAGCCAAGGGAAAGCTAGTAGCAGCTCAAACAGCTCACTTCTCTTCCTCTCTTACACTGAAAAGCAAATCACCTGCCCCAGGGGAGGTGCAGCACCCACACCCACGATAATCAACTACAAATTCAAGAAGCCACCCCATGACTGCATGAGGCTTTGGTGGGGGGACACCTAGACACAAACCATAATAGTTCCCATCACCAAATAGAAGTCCTGTGCCCAGCCAGAGGCAGCCAGGGTTTCAGGTCCACAGACATCAGCCCTCCCACCCCTGCCCATGATAACTCCCCCAGCTCTCTCTGCTAGCACTCCTGAGGCTTGGATGCAAGCAACAGCACAGTTTATTCCTGGGAATCTGCAAAGGTAAGTTGGGATGGCTGTGTCCAAAACCAGGCTTCTGGGGTCCCTGACATCTGTGGTCAGAAGCTCTACCCATTACCAAAGCAGGCCTTCGGGTTTAGGGTCAGTCCAGCTTCCCATGTGATTTGGTGTCCCCAGGAAGGCTGTGGGAGCACAACAGTCAGTGCCAGTCATTTTGTTCATGGCGAAGTTCTCCCCAATCCAGTTTTGTGACCAGGGTGGAGACAAGGATGACCATACCTGGAAACTATCCAGGTCCCATTGTAGCAGGACCCAGTCAGGGAATCTAATCATACCATGGATTCCCCTGGGACATACTCAACCTTCTTTTCCCCAAAACCTTTGTACAGGAATGACTGGAAGCCTAGACAGAATTCTGGCCATCTGTGATATGCAGAGAGAAGGCTATGCAGAAAAAGTAATTTTCATCATAGTGCTGAGATAGTGTCTAATGTTTTGGGGTCCGGTGCTTCAGCTCTGATGTGTCATCTTTCAAGCCCCAGGAAGTCATAGCCTCAGTCTTGAAGCTGGATCCCAGCCGACAGTGTGGAGCACTGGTTTTTTGTCCTGTCTCAACCTGGCTCACATTAAAGAGCAGCGGGTGTTGGTTATCAGAGAAATACGCATGCCATCTTCAAAGACTACCACCAGCTGCTCAGCTAGACCAATAAGCACCACTTAAAGCCAATCGAAGGGATAAGGAAAATTCCTAACCAGCTCTGGACCTATCAGTGAATAGAAATAAGGCCAGGCCCAGCCAAAATGGAGACAACTGCTCCTCCGTCAAGGAGAGTTGGCTGTGTGGTCCTCCACACTGCTCAGTCCTGGAGTTAAAGATTGGCCTTGGCAACATATGTAAAGTGTCTCCAAAAAGCATATACACAAGAACAAATAAGCAACAACAACAACAAAAAACTACCAGCGGAGTACCCCTCCTCTTGGGTCCCCCTCCTGTCCCTCTCTAGTACAGGAGCTTTCTTTCCCCCAATAAATATATTCTGTTCATAACCTCCATTTGTTCCTAAAATTCATTCTTTGGTTTTAGAGAATACAAACTCGTCCCAGGTACCTTTCAGATCAGGAGTTTCATTTTTTTCCCCCTATAACATTTGGAGGTCCCTGTATCATTAAGAAGTTTAGTTCCCTAAGCAAATTAGACACACATACACATAATTAAATTAGCGTATGGAAAAGGTAGTAATGATTATGTAGGCAGAGAATTAGGAACGCAGCTAAGAGTACCCACTTCCAGGCTTGCTCTGTGTGGATGGTAGCAAAGTGGGCCGGGAGACGTTTCCTAGGAAGGTCTGACACCATGCTGGGACGGAAAAGAGTGCAGGAGGAGAGCAGGCAGAACAAAGCTGTCATCCAGTGTATCCCATGCAGGGCACACGTGGAAGGACCCTTTTTTTAACAAACATTTTGTTCAATAGCTTCTGTGTTTCTGTATTGAGTATGTTGAGAACTGACCGTTTATAATAAGCACACTTGTCATTTAAGGATTTTTCCTGAATCATTTTTGTAGCCAAGGAGTGATTTTCATCATGAAATCTGAAATATGGGGCCCGGTGGGATGGCTCAGTGGTCTAAAGCGCCTGCTTGGGAAAGCTTGGGCGGCTTCAGGGAACGCGGTTCGATCCCCGGCACCACATACTGTGCCAGCCCTGCCCTTGGGGCGGGCTGAGCCGGTCATAAAAATAAGCGAATAAACAAATAAAAGTTCTGAAACAAGAAAAAAATAATAAATTAAAAAAAAATCTGAAATATACCAATCGTGTTACGGAACTCTATTTTTGAGAGTACCTAAGCCTAGCTAGGAAAGACACTATTTACACTAAACAATATAGCTTAGAGAAATATATATATTTGAGTGCTTTGGCATAATAGTACAGTATCTCTGTCCCTTGGGAATGGCTCACATCACTTCTTTGCGTGCTAGCATAACTACATCTTGGGCTCAGGCGCCTCCCATGGCTCCCACCGTCAGCCCCGGGCCCCTGTGCTCAGCCAGAGGTTGTCAGGAGTCTTGGGCTCCTCGGCCCCATCTCCAGCCCACCCGTGGCTCCCCAGCTCCCCCTGCTGGCGCTTGCTGAGACTCAGACACACGTCACAGCGCTGTCTATTCCAGAGTCAGAAAAGAAGGGCGGGGTCAGCTGGGTGCCAGCCCAGGCTGTGGGACTCCCTGCTTCCCCGCGGTCAGCGGCTCCACCCGCAGCCAGTGTGGAGCACTGGCACGCAAGATCAGCTCCGGCTTCCCGCGCGGCTCGGTGTCGTCTGGCAGGACGCGGAAGCGCAGCAGAGTCAGCGCCAGCGCCGCCTTCATCTCGGCCTTGGCGAGAGTTTGCCCGAGGCAGTTCCTGCAGACAAGCGAGGAGGGGACTGTGACGGCGTTCGTAGTCCCGAACCTGGCTTGGGAGTCCACCTCACCCTGGTCAGCTCCCGGGACAGCGAGGGATGCTAAGCGTGCCTGGACCCCAGCTGGGCTGTGCGTGTCCCCAAGCAAGTCCCAGACTTCAGTGCCCTACTCAGATCAGAGGCGAGGAAGGGGGCCTCTGAGCTCATGGCGTACCCCTCTCACCCCTACCCAACACTGGTTCACCACACCTTTGCGAGAGACCTGTGTGGCTGGAAGCCAACTCAGGCCTCTGACCGCCTCCCCTACTTCCCTGCCCAGGCCCAGCCCCCATCAGCCCATCCCCAGCTCAGACCATGCTGCGGCCCTAACCTGGGCCCTGCAGAGAAGGGTATAAAAGCCAGAGGTGACCTGCCCTTGATGTTTTCTGGGTCAAACCGGAAGAGGTCATACACCTGGAGAAGACAGGGAGCCATGGTTCTTGGGTGGGGTTCTACCATCAGGGACTGGGGGACAGATGCTCCTGTGACAGTGTAGGAGCCCAGCCAAGAACCGCAGCGGGGGGAAGGGGAGACAGGCAACACCTCAGGATCTGGCCACATAGATGGGTTGTGATGGGTACCAAAAATGTTGATGAGGCAGATAACACCTGTGAGAGGGGAGGGGACCATAAGGCCAAGGCCCAGCTGTCTGATGGACGCTCATTCCTGCCCACAGCCTCCTTCCCCTGGTGATGTGAGCACCTTTGGGGATCACCCGGCCATCTGGGAGCACAACATCCTGCGTGCAGCAGCGGGAGACAGCTATGACTGGGCGGGGGTGCAGCCGCAGGCTCTCCTCGATGCACATGGCCAGGAAGGGCAGCTGGGCCAGCAGGTCCCTAAGGAAACTGCAACTTACAGTCAGTTAGCTAGGAAGCAGGACAGTCCACCAGCCTAGGTTTCCCCTGTGAACTCTTTTCTCCTCATAACAGCAGATCACTCAAATACATCAATTGTTTGAGTGCCAGAAAAATAGCCTGAGCATGTTTTCCGCAGGCTGGAAGCAGAGCCCTGCAAGACAGCGCCCTGGCCTGGGTCCTTCCTGGGTCTCTAGAGCACAGGTGCCATTCCACACAGCTTTGGGGAGGTGAAGGAAATGTGGGGGCACTTGTGGAATGAAGAATGTTTGCACGAATAGGACAGGTGTTCTGGAAAACAGATTACTTTCCCCTGCAGTGTTCCCTGTGAATTGTGGGACCTGATAGTATAGTACTGGCGATGATTAGGCTACAGGAGAACAACAAACATTCAGGGATGATGTTGGGGAAAATGGCGTTTGAGAGAAACAGAAGAGAGAAGGAGGAGTTCATTGCTGAACTTGTACAACTGGCATCATGTCCCATCACATTGTCACAAGGTCACTAGTTCTTCCAGTAGGCCAGGGCTCACTTAAAACATTTTCCTTGCCAGTCAAGCTGGGCTCCAAGGCCTCCTTCTGGCCTGAGCGTCTCACATCCTGACCCAGGAAGCAGAGGCACAAGTGTGGCTCAGGAAGAGGCCATGCAGTCTGGCTCACCATTCAATCTCTTCAGGCTCACGGCCCCTCAGGAGCTCTCGCACCTCCTGCCGGCAGCGCTGCTGGTATTCCGGGTGCTTCGCCAGGTTGTACAGGACCCAGGAGAGATCACTGGCTGTGGTGTCATGGCCTGAGCAACAGCAGAGCAGCCATGGGCCTCTGGGCTGCTGCTGCTCCTCAGGGTGGGCAGAGCCCATTCATTGAGACCCCAGGGGGAAAGTTGAGAGGAAAGATGGGCAGAATGGAGAGGTTCAGGGTCAACCCAACAGCTCCAGGGGTGAAGAGAGCCACACCCCCTCTATCACCCACTTCTAGGAACCTTACCCTCAAACATAAAGGTGTCAGCCTCTGCTCGTATGTCCTCATCTGACAGCCCCTTTCAATCTTCATCCTGGACAGAAGGCAAGAACCCCTGGGTCACACCATCCTCTAGGGCTCCTAGGAATTACTCAAGACAATCTCTAAGAGCCGGTCTTCCTGATGGGCCTGGTGGCACATGCCTGTAATTCCTACACTTGGGAGGCTGAGGCAGTAGGATTGCTGAAATTTGAGGCCAGGCCAGACTACATAGTGAGACCCTGTCTTGGAAAGAAAGAAAGAGAAAGAAAGAAAGAAAGAAAGAAAGAAAGAAAGAAAGAAAGAATCAATCTTCCTTCCAGAAACCAAAGCCCATTGCCATTCCACACCTCTCTCAGTCACTGCCTCCAGAATCCAAACTCTATTGTATCCTGTCTGGATTTCCTGCTTCCTGTTTTGTCCTTGATGGAAATCAATGAGTGATAATTAGAAACATGTACTCTGATTAAAAATTACTGGAAACTTGGGTTACAGAGTGTTTGAATGGCAAATTGCCTTGAAGTTTAGAGAATAAGTCTGACTCCAAAGGTATTAGATGATATTCTCAGGTGAAAAGTCCAGAAATTATTTTATTTTTTTAACCTCATTTATTTATTTTGTGTTATGGCCTTCTCAGCTTGCCCTGGGGGTGGGGCTGGCATAGCATGTGGTGTCAGGGATCGAGCCGTGGTCCCTGTGGTTGCCTAAACTTTCCTAGGCAGGTGCTGTAGACCGCTGAGCCATCTCGCTGGCCCCAAATCCAGAAATTCTTGCTTCCGGAGGCATTTGATTTTGAAGGTCTATGAGCTTTACCTTTGTAATGCAGAGAATTTGTTTATATTCCAGAGAAACAAAGTTTGCTTGCTTTTTTCCTCTCCCCTCTCCTTTATCCTCTTTGTTTCCCTGTTTCTTTCTGACTTCCAGGCTCTCTCTCTGCCTCTCTCCTTTTCCCTAGAGGGAAGCAGCAGCAGCGGAACTGCTGGCCTACAGAAGCTTCCAGATTCGTATGGTATGGTTTTTTTCCCCTAGAGTGTGGACCCTGCTGCACCAACAAAGTTGAAGCATCGAATCACCCAAGAAGTGGGGGAGGGGTTGGCAAGGAGAGCCATTGCCACGGGTTGATAATAAATCAGCTGCCTGATCAGAAGGGTTGGGAACACCTGTCACTGTAGATCTAATCAGAAATATAATTTCCTGAAGTCACTTAGTAACTGCTCATCAGAATAAAACCTCAAGCACTGCCCAGTTTCACAGGTAGCAGCCTCCTGCAGGCTACACTCCAAAATCAGCTTGAAAACCCTTTTATCTCTGACTTAGCCCTGTCTTTCTCAAATACTATTCAGGAGTCCCTAGTGCCTTTTGGATCCAGGGCAAATCATTCGACCTGACATTTAGCATCAAGAGCGTTCTCCCCGCTCAAGAAGCCCACCTTGCTCATCAGGAGCACATCGATGAAATCCAGAGTCTTGGCCTTGGCCTTGAGGATGTCATCAATTCCCTGAGCACCGAGGGCGCAACGCCGCTCCTGGATGACAGCATCGGTGAAGTCATGCACCACACAGCAGGCCCGACGGAAGCACTGTCCATCCCAGGTGAGGTGGTACAGGAAGTCCATATGCAGAAGGAGCTGCTGGTGCCTTTTGGCCACAAGGGCGCTGAGCTCCAAGATGTCTGCAGTGTACTCGCTGGAGTTCCTGCGGGGTGAAGGCATAAAAGGAGGAAACAGCCTAAGAGACCTGAAGCCAGGCAGGCCCTTCACGCCAGCAGCTGGCAGCTATGTCACATTAGGAAACAGAGCACACCACCCCCCCACACACAGCTCACAGATACACGGCACGGATGAGCCACGGATCTTCGTGCCCACAGTCTCGTATTTCCTGCATCCCATCTCCACCAGTTCCCACCATCCCCCGGGCACCTAGAGCACACTGCAAACACTGGACTCATCTCCTTTCTCTTCTCTGTAGTATCCATTATTCCACCTGAAACTGTCCCAAGGCTCAGACTTCATACCCAGCCTCCTCCAGAGCTTCTCTGTATCTACTGTATCTTTGTAACTCCATCCAATGTGTCTATGTGACAGTGTCCCACAGACACTGATTGGGTCCACCATCGCTTCGAACACTGACATTGCCTCGCCGGAAAATCAGGGTAAAGCTCACAGCCCTTTGACAGGCTTTTTCATTGCCCTAAAGCCTAGCTGCTGCTTAGCTCTGCAAGCTCATCTCCAAAGTGCCTCATCTTCCCTACTGTGCACCTACGCTGCTCATCCAAGCCATCTTTAGATAGCTGTACCCACCAGGAAGGCCCGCTCTCCTTTTTCCCTCTGCTATCCTTCAGTGCCCATATTTGGCCAACCAGCTGCACAAAGGTCTCTCTGGCAGTCTCAGCTCCATGGCACAGATTCCTAAGGCTTTGGCAATGACTCACTCCCGGCAGTTGATCTTGAAGCTGAACACACATTTCTGCAGGCTGTCCAAGGTCATCAGGCTGATGTGCTCAAACATGTCCAGGCAGGCGCTGCCCTGGGAGACCAGGTGCTGCCACTTGGCCTGGCCAGAGATCGGGTCAAGGCTGGAGCTGGGCCTTGGCATCTTTGAGCCCCTTTCCATCCATAGGGACTAGGACTGATTGATGCCCCTCCTCCACATTTCTTCCCCAGACACTCAACCTTTCAAAGAACTGGGTAAAAGAAGAACAGTTACTATTACAAAGTGGAGGCCTAAGCTGGGAACTCTGAGTTCTGGTCCCAGGCCTACCTTCCTCACTCTGTGTACCCCAGAGAATTCAATGTCCTCCCCTCAGTTCCACCAAGTTAAGTTAATCTGGTGGTAAATAATTCAGGAGAAAATTCCTGTTCTATCACTCTTAGCTCATTTATTAGGCGGACAAAATGCAGCAAGTTGCCTATTCTCTCTCATCCTCGGTTTCTCCATCTATAAGGGGGAAAAAGTGAACTATCTAAAACTGGACACCATGTATTGTGGAATTGGCATGTGGCATCAGTTGTTATATATGGAGTATGGGGCATGCTCAGTACACATTACTTATCCTTATCCTCATCGTGTGAACTCAGTAAAATGCCACTGCACTGAGAGATAGTCCTCAATGGACACAGGGTATCTTCCAAGTACTGCAAGAATTGACTACCTCTGATATTTTAACAAATCCCAGAGCTATTTGCAGGTAAGACCATCCAGGAAAGAGCCTTGCTTCTGCTAGCTACCGAGAAAGCTTTCCCGTATCAAGACTTTTCAATTATAATACAATATACACATGAGAAGGCACCATGTCTTGTGTCACTCCACAGGAGTTGAGTGGCGTGAAGAAAGGATTAAAACCGACACGGACCACATGCTACTTGATGCCCTGCGAGTGCACAGCTACACTTTGTCTCTGACCCTGAAAACTTGTGTCTCTGCAGAAATTGACAAGAGTAACCAGCTAACATCCTTGCTTATAAGAAAAAGAAAAGAAAGGAAAAGAATTTCACAAAATCCTCCCCCACCCCCAGTTCTTACCCTTCTTTCCTATGTCCCTGTATTCACACTCTGAAATGTTACTGTCCAGAAATTTCTATTAACAGTTTAAGCCTATTTCACTCTAGACTAGAATTCTGGCTTTGGATAACATGATGTGGCAAAACTGTTGAGGTCCTAAGCTTCAAGAGATCTTGAGGTGTCCATGGGCACACCATCCCTGCTGAGAAAACAGCTGCCGATGACCTCTTGAAGGAGAGAATCACATGTCTGAAAGTCCTGTTGTCCCAGCAGAGACCATTCAGAATCAGCCTATAGTTTGCATAGCACCAAACGGAAAAGGAAACTGAGTCAAGATCAACAAAGATCTCTAGTAGTCTACAGCTGATCATATACCATCAGTCATCCTGATCTCCATCCAGAATAACCAACCTACTAACCAACACATTCATTGGCAATCCTAAGTTCCTATTTCTTTAAATCAAAGTATAGGAATGGCTTGTTGCAAGCAATAACCTCTGCATAATCTTCATCCTTCTTGTGTTTGACTTGTATAGCTTTCATGACAGAAATTTAGGAAGTAATTCTTCTAAACACCTACTATGTGCCAGATATATGTGTCCATTACATTTGTCCTCTGGAGTACCTTTAAGTTAGAGACTTTTATCTCATTTTTCAAAGGAGAAAACTAAGGATGAGAGACAACAAGCAATAGTCTCAAAGAACCTCATCAGAGCCAGGACTCTAGGCCTGATTTGTCTATGGCCCCTTCCCCCTCCAGGCTCCAGCTGGAATCCAGGCTCAAGGACTCACATGCATGACCTTTGTGCAGTCATTGAAAATCTTCACATAGGGCTTCAGGATGTTGAAATGGAAGGCAGGTGTCGGCATGCGATGGTGGCGGCTCCACTTGTCACTGGTACTCAGCAAGAGCCCATCCCCTGTGGGACAGCCGGTGGCAGTGGGTAGTGTTAGCTCCTTTCCCTGGCCCCCTGGTTGTCTCCAAGTCCTTCACCTACAGTTACCCAACCAGGGTCTCAGGAAGTTGTAGAGGAAGTCCTTGGGTGCCATGGCAGCTGACACGAAAAAGAACCGTCAGGGACCATGGAGAAGAATGGGTGCAGGCTATGGAAAGAGTGGCAGAGTCCCAACTCGGTCTGTACTGCCCTCCTCCAAGCCCAGCATGACAGGAAGTTAGGTAGCATCAGAGCACTTAGGGAAATGAGACTAGATAATGGGATTAGAGCAAAGTTATGGCCCAACATGGGACAACACACCCATCTTGCCATGGTTTTCACGTAGTCCAACAGTCCTGCCACACTGTGTGCAGCAAATCACTCTGTAGAAACTTTTAGAGAGACCTAAGCAGCTTATTGACCCTACTATGGTCTAAAATCTTTGAAATGGACCTAATACCTGTAACATGAACACATGTGTTGACCTGACCCCAACATACATGGTCAGCATGACATGTTAAAACATGCTCTGACATGGCCAGGGATAGTCTAATGTCAACATAGAATGATCACAGACTGTCCAGAGAGAGGATTTAAGTTGATCCTACTAACATTTGAAAGACTAGGCCTATGAGGGTTATGGTTATATCTGCTAGGCCTTGTACATCACCTTCATGTCTAAAGAGACTTTTAGAAAGTCTCAAAAGTCTGTATAAGACTCAAAGAAAGTCCCAGACACTTTCCAATACGACCGTGATTCCCAGTCTCAGACATATCCCAAATTACCCTAAAACTGACCAGAAGGATTAAAAAAAAATCGCAAACAAGAGCTCAGATGAGAACTGAACAGACTTTGGTATGTCCTAAATGTCCTTGGCCACAACTAAGTCTCAGGCATGATCATCTTCAGATGAAAACAGGTATAAACCAGGTGTGACCAGCATATAATGTTGACAGTTATTTATAATCGAGTGCTAGGCGTGAATGTGACAAGACCTGGCCATACACAACTCATGGCTGTGCAACAGCTGTCACAGACACTGTAGAGAAAAGCAAACACCAGAGATCAGACAGGGAGGCTCCGGGTGAGGCAGAGGCATGAGCATCATGGCCGCAGCCTCTTCTGCCTGTACATGGGGCAGCCCCCCAGCTGGAGGCAGCACAAAGATCTCAGTGACAGATAAACTAAGTTTGTGGTACCTTACTCAGCTCTCCGTCCCAGAATCCTCCAGCCTGCTTAGCAGAGACCACCCTTCTCCAGTGGACTGGCACAAGCCC
>PVJA010034347.1:0-22622 GCA_004027025.1 Myocastor coypus | reverse complement strand
TGGACTAAGAGGAAGCAGATACATATACAATCAAAGGTTTTGCAATTGCAGTGTGCCATCCCTGGTATTTTTTTTTAAAGAAAAGTAGCAGGCTCATTGAAGTGCCTGACATGTGCAGTATTACAGGAGGATGAAAGCAGAAAAGAAAACCGTGACAAAGCTAGAGATTCACAGCTTTCTGCTTGCATCAGAGTTTCCTGTTGGGCTTGTTAAAGCATGATTTCAGGCCCTGCCACCAGAGTATCTCATTCTAGGTGAGGACCCTGGGAATTTGCATTTCTAGCACCTCAGCTGCTACTGCTGGCTTAAGGACAGCACTTTGAGAGCCACTGTTAGAATAGAGTGGAGAATGTAGAGAAGCTAAAAAGCTGTATCAAAAATTTTGAGTTTTACTCAAAGGTAGATGGGAGACATTGAGAACTTGGGGAAGAAAGACAATAACGAGTTACTGCTTACATATTATGAAAACGTGCTGGATAAGATGAAGATGCCTTAGAAGTGACTGTCATCTATGTAAACTTCAAATATGATTAGTGAAAAAATGCTGATTAATTTTTATATTATTAGGGTAAAAGACACAATGCTATTAGTCACCCACAATATGCTCCCTCTCACTTCAAACACACTTGATCCCATTGTTCTTTCCATTTTCTTTCTTTCTTCTACTTATTTTTTTCTTTTTTTCGGAACTGGGTATGAAACTCAGGTCCTTGCACTTGCTGGGCAGGCACTTGTGCCCCTGAGCTATCTCCACAGCCCCTCATTCTTTCCATTTTCAGAAGCAGTTCTGGAAGTCTTCTTTTATGAATATCTTTAGTTGTATTACCATGGCTGCACTGATATCGTGAACTTATTCAGTATATTTACCTTTCAGGATCACTTTGACTTTGATGAAGAATTAGAAGTTTTACAGGACCAGATCCAGTGTGTATGTTGGAGAGAACACACTGCAATGATTTGATTTGACTTATTTTGAGACAAGGCCTCACGATACAGTTTGGGCTGATCCTGTGCTCACCTTTGTAGCCCCCAGGCTGGTCTTGAATACAGAAACTGTCCTCTCTCAACTTCCCAATTGCTGAGATTGTGGGCGTGTGCCACCACACCCAGTTTATAATGTATTTATGACCTGGTTTTTCTGTTCGATGGCACTTGGAAGCAGCATTCACAACATTGTTTTAATCACACTTCATAAAGACATGGGAGAAAACTTCTAAAACTGCCTCAGAAAGTGAAAAGGATGATGGAATATCTATGATAGGTTTGAAGTGAGGGGAAATAACTTGAGGGAGATTAATTGCAGCATGTTTTACTATCATAATTTTTAAAATTTACATGTTCACTATATATCTTAATCACAATATTGGTGTTCGTTATCTACCTTACCAAAAGGCTGGGAAGTACACCATTACTTTAAAGATAAATAAAAAACAAATATTATTTTATGCTGGGATAAATGTGGTTCAAAAGAACTCATTCTTTAAGGCTTTGAAATGCATGAAGATCTACTCTCATGTTGCTTATAGTGTTTACATATTAAAATAAAGAAACATCACACATTGTCTTTTCAAACCTGATTCTCCAGTTCTCTCCTTTTGAGATAACATCCCTGCAAGAGCTTAAATATTGACCCTGACTGACCTCACTGGAGTAATTTAGATATACATATTTCAGCAGGACAGGTTAATAGAAAGCATTGAATTTGCTCTGCTTTTAATGTTAACATTTATTGAGTAACCGTTTTTTCGTTAATTAGAGTGAAGCTTACAGGTTGAATTTTAATAATTATGAAATTATTGGAAAAGGGAAAAATATGTAAAGACAGATACAGTAGTCTAATTTTTCATTCTCTCATATAATGAACACATATTTTCCCCATGATGAAATAAGAATTTATGTAGGCTGATTAAAAATGTGATAAATGTTTAATTTTAAAGAAATTATGCAGTAAAAGACCCATTGTCATTAATCACCTTCAGAATATGGTTCCTCGCTTTGAGTACACTTATCCCATTCTTGCTACTTTTTATTTTTATTAATTTTAATAAGAAATAACAATGTGACAGTTTCAAAACACAGTAGTACATTCCCAACAATGGATACAATGCATATTCCATTGTTGCCACTTTCTGAAGCAGTTGTGAAAATGACTATGAAATCCACTTTGGAGAAGAGCCAGAAGTTGCATGGTACCAGATCTGTTGAGTGAGATTGATGAGGCCATATCATAGTGATTTTATCAGCCTGTCGGATGACAATTGGCAGCACCATTCACTGAATTTTTAATTACTTCTCATAAAGATAATGAAAGGGGACTTTTATAAATGCTTCAGATAGTTAGCAGGACTGGTGGAGTAAATGTGTTTGAAGATAAGGGGAGTATTTTGAGGAGGATAATAGCAACGTGTCTTTTATTGTAATCGATTTTTAAAAATTTAAACATTGACTATATACATTGTGCTCATAACTCATATACAGTACTAAATATGTACTGAAGACTGGATTTTACCTTCTCTATAAAACAAATGCTGAGCATGATATGGGGAAGGAACAAGAGTTTAGAATGATACCAGGTGTGGTGGTGCACGCCTGTAATCCCAGCACTCGGGAGGCTGAGGCAGGAGGATTGGTGCCAGTTCAAGAACAGCCTGGGCTACAAAGTGAGATCAACGCCAGCCTGAACTCCATAGAAAGACCCTGTCTCAAAAAAGACAAAAAAAGGGTTTAGAATGATATGCTCTGAAACATTAAAAGGTTAGTGTCAATCTAAAACCCATTAATGTAGATTAAGTATCAGTAAACTATAGCTTCTCAGCTAAAGCTGGCTACTGCTTGTTTTTATATACCCTACCAGCTAAGAATGCCAAGTTAAAAAAATGAGTATTGGCAATTTATTTGATGTTAAGGAACATAAACTTTGAAACCCAGCTAAGTAAAATGTCCCCTCCTCCAGAGAACCCTATTCTTTCCTCAGTAGACCTGTATTGCAGCAAAGTATCTTCAATTACTGTTTTTATATGCTGGATTTCCCCCAATAACAGTATGTGGCAGTCTGTTTTTGATCTTTTACATAAATGCCTATACAATATCCTTGATTATTCTTCTTGGGCTGCCAACCCTAAAATATCTAAGCTGGGTCTGGTGGCACACATATGTAATCCCAGAACTTGGAAGACTGAGGCAGCAGGATTGCCACAAATTCAAGGCCAGCCTGGGATACAGAATGACTTCAAGGCCAATCTGGAGTACATAGGGAGAACATGTCTCAAATAATCTAAAATATTTAATATCTGTCTCTTTAGCAATACAGATGCTATATTTATATGTAGCAATACTAGGCAATGAATACGTTCACTATGTATCACAAATATGTACTAAAATAAATGTTTGTTTAAGAATCTGTCAACTTCTGATTTAGGTTAGGCCATTTTTTTATTTCTTTGTGTGGCTTTTCCATGTGCTAAAGAAATACTACATTTTGTCACAAAATGTGCATTTCATAATATTCACTTACCTGTGGTTTAAGTTTATTTTGACTGTGTAGTATTGGGTAGTGTTGGATCACAGACTTGGAGATTTTATATTAGCATTGCTTATTTATATTTCTTTTACTTAAGGGTACCAGCATGTGAGTCATTTACTAAGGTATTAGTATTCTAAAATGCACTGTACAAAGCAGTGCAGCATACTTCTCATTGTGTTTGGAAACTTTGTTAAAGACAGCTTCAAAATGGAGAAAACCACCTTTTGAGCTCTTTCTGAGTAAAACAACTAGGCTCTCAAAGCACAAATAGCTAGAGTTTATTAGCCTCAAGCAGCAGCATGGATTTTCAGGAACCATTATCAGTTATCACCAGTAGATCCTCCCTTTGGATCCCCGCAGGGCTCCGAGGGGCAATGGCATTTGCACTGGCAATCCGGGACACAGCATCTTACGCTCGCCAGATGATGTTTACGACCACCCTCCTCATTGTCTTCTTCACTGTCTGGATCATTGGTGGAGGCACAACACCTATGTTGTCATGGCTTAATATAAGGTCAGTTTGGCACTAAGGCCAGTTTTGTTTCTACATATGTCAATTTTGGACATTCAAGAGAACGTTCAATGTGCCATAAAGGGCATGCAACTATTTAGTTCCTAGAAGATTTTCAGTGTTTCTTAGTTTTACAGGGGAAGGGCAGATTATTTTTTTAAATGAATATATCATATATTGTGATTTCCAGAAAAAATATTTATTAACATTTTTATCAACATTAGCACATAAAGAACTAGAGTCACCTGGATCTTGCTGGACCAGTGACATTAGGGCAATAACTCAAAAAAGTCTTAACGCTGCAGGAGGCAGAATAAACCTGTTGCTCCTGGCAATGTCCATCATTTCATGTTCCGTTTTAGTGAAACCTAGGACCTGAAGAATAAGCTCATCTCCAGAAATAAATAGGAATAATTAGGGTTCCATTTGACCATGAAGTTGTGTGCTGTGTTTCTTCTTGCTTGAATGCACAAAGAGGTAATATTTCCTGTATAACCCTCATCTGTTGCAGCCTCATACAATTCTGATGTGGTTTCTCAGCAGTGTCAGGACAGAAAGGCACTCACATAAGCTTGAGTTTTAAAAGAATATTTAACTTTCAACCAGTGTTTGTGAAGTCGAGCCCCAGCATTTGAAAGAGTTCCAGAGACCAATAGTCTAGCCCTGGCACTGGTTTAAGTCAAACCCCTCATGTGTTGGACTCAGTTTTCCTCAGCAGTAATGAAGGTGCTATTCTAGGTTGCTTCTAGGGCCTGTGGCTCCAACTCTTGCACTGTGCATTTCTGGAGGTGCACTGGCCAGTTTTAGGTTGCAGAGGTTTAGTGTGAACCAGCAGTAAGACATTCAGGTAGAACAGAGGTGTAAGGAATCATTCTCCGAATAGCCACAAGATGGCGATCCTTTTTCTTTTTCTGCTGGTTTATACAGTAGTGGTATTCCCTTCTGTAGATTTTAAAATACATGAGAAAATGAACAGGGAACACTCAATTGGCCTTGGAATTATAGTGCAAAGTAGAATTTGATAAACTAGTTTTTTTTGTACCTGAAACATTTGTATTGGTGTTAGGTAGGGATAACCAGGCTTGAGGAGTGCCAGCTGCACCATTTCTGGACTAGCATATCTCAGCCTGCTACTCGAGATGGGGGCTTAATTGGTGACATTCACAATTATCACTAACACTTGTGTTGCGGGCATGTTTGAGATTTTATGTATGTACTAAGATATTTGTAATATTCCTGTAAGAGAGATAA
This sequence comes from Myocastor coypus, assembly GCA_004027025.1. NCBI lineage: Eukaryota > Metazoa > Chordata > Mammalia > Rodentia > Myocastoridae > Myocastor > Myocastor coypus. The sequence continues at coordinate 17,337 of PVJA010034347.1, read as the reverse complement.
TGCTATTATTTTTATGTAAACATTGAGTAATTGAGATAGCAGCTTGCCCAAAGTCACAGAGCCCTAAGTGGATGAGCTAGAGTTTGAACCCAGGCATTGCTGCCACAGAATTCATACACTTGACCTTTGTACTCCCTTAAGGAATGCAGCTGTGCTAAGGGCTACATTAATGTCATAAAATTTGGGATGATTAGGATTTCAACTTCCTGCTGTGAACCCCAAGGGTTGGACAGAACCAAAGAAAATAATCTGAAGAAGATAATTTATAGTCTCATGGCTGTAAACTTGGGAGCTAAGATTGTACCATCTTTGTTCTGTGTAGCAGGATGAGGACAAGTAAGTTGGTGGACTTTGCACAGACTTGACAATCTTCATATTCCATGATCTTTGGGATTACTTCCTATTCCTATTAATCTGGTAATGTGGGAGGTACCCTCGATGCCCAGAACCTGATTTTGTTTAGAACTTGATTAAATAATGTTCATTTTTCATAGTACTTGACAAATCATTATCTGTTGTCCAACACCCTGCAAACATATGTGGAGCTAAATAATTTTCCACTGAGAGTATGGAATTGACTTATTGGCACTGTTCATGACCTTTCTCAAAAAGCAGACTGTTAAAACAGACCTGCAAAGAGCTGAGAGGACGGGCAGCTTTCATGAGACACACAAGAGCAAGGATGTCTGCACTAGGCTGGGAGCTGATGGGAAGGAGAAATTGATGATGGTTGTTGCCAACAGTGACTGCTCTAGAGCTTCTGTTGCCACTCCTTATTGTGTGCTAGGTATTGTGTTCTAAGTGCTTCCTGAAAACAACCAGCCCTAATATTTGTGGCTTCTACATCTGTAGATGTGGTCAACCGCAGATTAAAAATATTTTTAGAAATATAAACTATTTTAAAAAGTCAATCGCATCTGTACTGAGCATGCATACTTGTTTGTTATTTATTTCCTATATTTTATTTATTCCTATTTTATTTATTTCCTGTATTTATGTAACATTTACATTATTCAAGGTGTAATAAGAAATCTAGATATGATTAAACATATCCAGGAGAATGTACATAGAGTCTAATGCAAATACTATTCCATGTCCTATAAAAGATAACCAGTTACATATTTATGCATGTATATCATTATCCTGGTTTTATGAACATTTTATGAAAGAGGAAACCAAAACTTAAAGGATTAGGTATCTACCTTTAGTCTTACAGTTGCACAATAATAGGGCAAAGGTTTTACAAGACTCTGAAGTCTAAATTTTTTACAGTCTACTAGAACACATGCATATAGCACCACACTGTCATTTTGTGAGACCTGGTACTTTCGAACAATTAAGAGAGCCACATTAAATTGCACATACAAGTGCAGATCAAGCATTTTCCAAAAAAGTGTGATTTTTTAAATAAAATAAGAAATTATATATTTAAAAGTTTTCAAAAGCTCATAAGTACAAATACAAACTCTAATACAATAATGGAAAATATTTATTAGCTACTTACACAAGTTATGCATCTCTAATCCAGAATTCCAAAATTTGAAATAGTCTAAAATCTAAGACCTTTTGAACACTATGATACTCAAAAAATGTTTCAGATTTTAAGGCATTTCAGATTTCAATTTAAGGATACTGCCTCAATTACTTTTCACTTATTTCTGGGACAAATACCTGACACTCAACGTGAAGGAAGGAAAGATTTATTTAGCTCACAGTTAGACGTTTCAGTCCATACTCAGCTGGCTCCAAGGCACATGGCAGCAGTGCATGGCAGCAGAAAACAATGAAGAGCAGAGGAGCAGGAGCTGCGGTGTCTATCAAGACTTTCTTCCTCCCATGCCAACTGTGAAGATGAGTGCTTCTCCAAGGAAGTGGCAGCGACTACTATAAAGGTCTGAGCTCCTCTGAAATGGCCCGGCTGTGTTGATCAAGCTCCTCCAAGGAAACGACATTGTGAGGCTTAAAACTCATGAGATTATTCCCCCCCCCAAATCTGAAGCACTTCTGGTCCCAACCATTTCAGATGATGGAACTCAATCTGTGATACTTTTTCCTCCTTTTTAAATTTAATTATTTATTTATTCATTTATTTGGTACAGGATCTCACTATGCTGTTTGGACTCATAGTGATCCTCCTATCTCAGCCTCCCAAGTGCTGAGATTATAGGCATGTGCCACCATGCCCTGTTTCAGTGCCCAGGATGACATGGCCAGGATTCTGTGGCTGACATGGCATGCAGTACTGGGTATTGAACCGGGTCCTTGCTCTTGGCAGGCAGGCACTCAGATCACTGAGCTATCTCCCCAGTTCTTTTCCTAATTAAAAAAAATGCTTCCTTTTTATTTTCCTTTCATATAATCACTTTGTGATATTATGTACAGAGAAAATAGAGATATGGATCTATGTTTTCTATAGCATATATAATCAAAATTTACCAATGATATATTGATATTTCAGAAAGATTCATGCAGCTTCACTATTTTTTATTAGTGTTATCATAAAAATATAAGGACTATCAAATTTGGGAAAACTTGTCTTTCAGATTTCTTTCACACATTAACCAGAAGATTTCAGGGGATAAACTTTTTTTCCAGCATAATTTTTGAACAACTTTTTATTTTGATATAGTCACAGACTCACAGGAAGTTGTAAGATAGAACTGAGAGGTTCTGGGCATATTCTACCTAGTTTTTCCTGATGGTTCCATCTTATACAGTTAAGGTACAGTATTACAATCAGGAACTGACATAGCCTCAATGCATGTGCATAATTCTGTGCCATTTTATGACACATAGATTAGCTTAAGCACCATTACAGTCTTGATACAAAACTGTTCCATTAGCATGAAGCTGTCACTAGTTCTACCCTACATGTCATAGCTACTTCCTTACACTCCCGCATACCTAACCCCTGGCAATTTCTAGTTTTTTTTCTACTACTGTGATTTTGTTATCTACAGAACTTTATGGAAGTGAGATCTTGTAGTATATTATCTTTTGAGATTGATTTTCCCCCATATGTAGCATAATGTCCTGGAGATCCATGTAGGTATATAGTTGCATCGATCAAGACTTTGTTCTTTTTTAATGCTAAATTCATGGCTATATTAGAATTTGTTTGATAATTTATCCCCAAAGGTTAGTTAAATAGTATAAAGCTAATAGTGAATAGATTTTCCCATCTGCTGGACAAGACTTCAGGTATATATTGATTTTTCTAGAAGACTGCCAGTTTTCCACAATGGCTTTCCCATTTTACATTCCCTTTATTTTTTTCAAGAATTTTTTATTTTATTTATTTTTTTTTCTTGTTTCAGAACCTTTATTTGTTTATTCACTCATTTTTATGGCTGGCTCAGCCTGCCCCGAGGAAAGGGCTGGTGCAGCATGTGGTGCCGGGGATCGAACCACAGTCCCTGAAGCCACCCAAGCTTTCCCAAGCAGGGGCTTTAGACCACTGAGCCATCCCGCCAGGCCCTACATTCCCTTTAGTAGCATATGAGAAATACAGTTTCTCAACATCCCTGCCAGAAATTGGTTTTACTATCATTCTTCATTCCAGCTATTCTCATAGGTGTGTAGAAACATCTCATGGTGGTCTTCATTTGTATTTGTCTTATGGCTAATAATATTGAACATCTCTTCACATGCTTATTTGCTATTTATGTACCTTCTCTGATAAAATATCTGTTCAGGTATTTTGTCCTTTTCTATCTGATTTTTTAAATTCAGTTTTAAAAGTTCTTTATTTTAAATAACAGATTTTTGGCATATACATACCTTGACTGTAAGTATTTCCTCTTAGTCAGTAGCTTGTTTTGTAGTACTTAATAGAGTTAGTAGAGCAGAAATTTTCATTTTGATGAAGTACAGTTTGTCTTTTTTTTCTTTCATGGATCATGAATTTGGTGTCATGTCAAAGGACTCTACCAAACTCTAGACCCTGAAGATTGTCTTCTTTGTTATTTCTTTAAAGTTTTTAGTTTTATGATCCATTTTGAGTTCTTTTTATGTATAATGTGAGGTATAGGTTGAGGTTTTGTTTTATATGCCTATGGCTGCTCAGCTATCCCAGTATGATTTATTAGAAACACTATGCTTATTCTGCTGACTTACTTGTGCTTCTCTCTCAGAAATCAGTTGTCTGTGTGCATAAGGACTTCTTTTTTTCTGTTTTGCAGATTTATGTATCTGCCTCATCAATAATGCCATATTCACAAGATTGTTTTGATAATTGTAGTTACACAGCAAGCCTTGGCATCAAGGAAAGTCATTCTTGCTTTATTGTTCTTTTTGAGAATTATTGATACTTTAGTTCTACTCCTTATACATTATGGAATAAGGACATCTGTATCTAAAATAAAATCCTTGTGGAATTTTATAGGAATTATATTAAACCTACATATCAGCTTACAGAGGTTAAAAACTTTATAATGCTATGTCTTCCAATCCATCAACGTACTGTGAATGTGATTCCAAAAATTTCTGGAAGTTCTTTGACTTTTGTTATTGGTAGTTGTTAGCATACAAAGCATGTGCATATTTTGTGCGGTCTTATATTTTAGCTTTTTATCTCAATTGTTAGTTCTGGGAGGAGCTTTAATGGTTTATTTAAATTTTGTTCTGTAGATTCTTTGGGATTTTCTATATAGAGCATCATGTCATTTGCAAGTAGAGACAGTTTTATTTTATCCTTTCCAATCAATGTCCTTTTGGTTTTCTTGCCTCCTGCCCTGGCTTGCTTTTAGTACTATGTTTATGAGTGGTGTGAGCAGGCAGCTTTCCTGTATTCCTATTCTTCACAGTGATCATTTAGTCTTTCACCATCAGGTAATTAGTAATGGGATTTTTGAAGTTATTTATTATCAAGTTGAGGAAATTGGTCCTATTTCATTTTTTGATAATTTTTGTCATGAACAAATGTTGAATTTTTTCAAGTTCTTTTTCTGTATCAATTGATAAGATTGTATGGTTTTTCTTTTTTTTTGACCATTAATATGAATAGACATATTGCTAAATTCTATGAGCAAAATTTTGTCAAGAATTTTATGTCTATGGGCCGGCAAGATAGCTCAGGGAACTAAAGTGCCTCCTTAGGCAATCTTAGGCAAGTACAGCGACCCTTGTTCCATCCTTGGCATCACATGCTGTGGCAGTCCTGCCTCCAGAGTGGGCTGTGTAATACCAAGGCTGGGGAGGATCAAAACAGGAGGATCACTATGCATCCAAGCTGTGTAGTAAGACCCTGTGACAACCAAATACATTTTTAAAAAAGTAAATCAATTTTTAAAAAGTTTTTATGTCTATATTCATGAGGAATATTGGTCAGTAGTTCTCTCTCTTTTTTTGTACTGCTTTTGTCTGATTTTGGTATCTGTGTGGTCTGACCTCACAGAGTGAGTTGGGACATATTCCCTACTTTTGTTTTTCTGGAAAAATGTGTGAAATTGGTGCTTTCCTTGACTTTTTGGCAGAATTTTCTGGGGAAACCATATAGACCTAGAGAATTATTTGTTAGAAATTTTTGATATTTTTATGTATTTGGTACAAGGTCTCACTATGTAATTGTAGTGATCCTCCTGGCTCAGCCTCCCCAGTGCTGGGATTATAGGCATGTGCCACCATACCTGGTCTTTTCTCAGGAATTGTTAAGTTATATAACCACAGGCTGTTCAGATAAAGTATTTCATATTGTATGAGTTGTGGTACTCTAGGGAATTGGCCAGTTTCATCTAAGTTGTGAAATTTTATTGTTCATAACTTTCTTTTATTATCTTTTTAATGTCTGTGGGGTCTATAGTAATATATTCTGCTTTTTTTCTGATAGCTTTTGCTACTTTCTTCCTAATAATGCGTATCCTCCCTGTCCTCTCAGTCTTGTTAGAGGTTTAAATATATTATTTATCTTTTCCAAAAGCCAGCTGTCTATTTCATTAATTTCTTCATTGTTTTGATATTTTCCATTTACTTGATTTCTGCTCATGTGTTTATTTCCTTCCTTATGTCCAGCCCTAATTGACAACACAATGGAGCAGTGTGCCATTGTTGTAAAACATATACAATGTGAGTTCATTTTTTTCCCGATGTGTATATATAATATTGTACAAGTGTAGAACCTGACATTTACAGAGATTGCCTCAAGAGAAATTCCCTCAAAAATAAGGTTATAAGACTAACTGTTTTTTCTAGCTTGTATCTTCTGGTGTTAAATAATGGGCATGAGTCACTTCTGTAACCCAAATTTTTATTTTCAGTTGATTCAGAAACCCCCTGATGTTTAGTGTGATGTTTTGGCCCCTAGGATCAGTACTTCTTGTTCCTTGTTTCTCCTGGAAGTCTTACTGAGCTGTTATGTAGCTGCTCAGAAGATGGAAACTCAGGGTGGGTCTGGGAGTTTCACCATAGATAGTTCTAAGTGAGCTGTCATTCTTAACCATGCCTAATTTAAATCTGTGTACAAAATTAAAGTGAATATAATCGCAGCTGGGTGTTGTGGTATACACCTCTAACTCTGGCATTCAAGAAGCTAAGGCAGGAGAATCTCTGCACCTTCAAGGCCACACTGGGCTACATAGTGAGTTTAAGGCCTACCTGGGCTATTGCGAGACTATCTAAAAAACTCAAACAAAAATTAACTAAAAGTCAAATCATGGTTATTACTTTTCATAGCTCTAATTTATATTTTTAACTAATTGTTTGTGATTAGTATTTTAAAATACAATGGCAAAAAGCTCAATTTTTCCATTAATGCACAAGCTACATAGTATTTTTCTTAGTTTCTTGCTTAAGTGCTGCTTTTCACAAAGAATGTAATTTGGGCAACATAAATGATCTTGAGATTCTTTCATCAGATGAGCCTTGTGTATGTCTGGAGCATATTGTGGTGGCCTGGTGGGTGTCTTTTTTAGCCCCTAGCTTCAAAGGGCACACGTGATATGATAGTGGTAAGGGAGCATGAGGCAGTGGATAGATACACTTACTGATGTACAGGTCACCTTTGTACCCCAGGGGGCAGTAATGTAACCATTAACGGACAAGTGAGAATAGTCTGCTTGGTCTAGTACTGTTTAGCTGGAGAATTTACAATACTGAGAATTTATGGTAAAGTTCTTTACAAGATAATGTAGGGAATAAAGCAGACAGAAACACTGAAATTTTTATGTAATGGTATTTATCACTGGATACTAAATGGAAGAGTGTAAAGATTCTACATTGTATGCAAAGGCAGTGTCCTCTAAGGGGAAGAGGTGGGTTTCTGGGGTACAAGAGCTTGCAATGGAATCTTGCCTCCACTATTTCTGACTTTGTGACCTTGGACAAATGATTTTACCTCTAACCCTTGGTTTCTTCACTGGCAATCATATTGTGATAAAATATGACTATAAATAAATGTGATGTTGAATTATCTGATTAGGGGCTAGAGGGTATAAGTCAGTAGTAGAATACTTGCCTAGAATGTGCTAGGCCCTGGCTTTAGTACCCAGCACCAATGAAAGTTCTCTCATTAAATGTACCCTCTGGCATTTGGTATGAGCTTGATATATTTTGTCTGTTATACTATCTGTGATCACTATTTCCATTATTTTAAAAACAGTGACTCTTAACCTCAAAAGGAATCTGGTTTGTGCTTCTGGTATTTGTGAGAGTTTTTCAATGTTATTGCAGTTGTAGTATGTAGAATGTGATTTAAGTCACATTTTTAACTTGTAACAACTAATTAAAAGTACTGCATTATGTGTTAGGTTTTTATAGTATTTTGGTATTTCAGAGGATATAAGTAGCATGAAAATTTGAGCATTGTTGAGTAGTGTTTCTTGACCTTTATTATTATTATTATTCCCTGTAAAGTACCTTAACTTTTTTCCATAATTACTTCCTCCAATGAAAGTCTTAACACTCCTAATCTGCTTTATGTCCATTTACATGCTGTGATGCTTTGGATGACTATAGCTGTTGTGTTATATACATTTTTGGGGACTTTTTGTTGTTTTTGTTTCACAAAAGTTAATTTTCCTGTCCATAGGAACATCATTGTGTTTGTTGAGAATATGTGATTTAATGCAGAGATTTTCAATGAATGGCAATTTTGCCACCAGGGGACAGTTATGAACATTTGGAGACATTTTTGGTGGCCACAACTTGGGGTGGGCTTATGAGGCGGCTGCTGGTATTGGTATCCTATAGGTAAAATCCAAGGATATTGCTAAGCAGAATGCTGGCTTCCCATAGCAGAGGTTTAGCTGGCCCCAAATGTCAGTAATACTGAGTTGGTGAAATTCTCCCTTCACAGGATATTATAAAGTTTAAGGTACTCTGAGTAAGCGAGAAGTCATTACAGACAGTGAAAGTAGACTGTATCAAGTCAAAGGCCATAAGGAAAGAAAGAAGCAAATGTTGGGTTCCTGACCTTCAAGTTGAGTCTATAGGCAGTATAGTTTGCTTATTTAGAAAAGAGACCCATCTTTGTCTTCTTAAATGTTGTTTTTGAGTAATATACTGATTTTTGTTCTTCTTGTCAACTATGTGTAAAATATGTATGAACACTTTCCATATGTAACAATTAACTCTCTCTTTCCTATTTTATATGGATATATCTTACTCTATGTAAAAAGATGAACTCCTGAAAAATGGTAGAAGTACATTTTCTATAATGTGTGCCTATTCCTCTGGCTTCATTGTATTCTATTTTGAGAAGCTCAGCGTTATTCCTAATTGATTTCCATTTGACCTGGGTCCTAACATTGTTGCTTTAAGTTTAGCAGCTTATTCTGACTTTAGATACTAGGGACAACTTAGCAGTCGCAGAATACATGCCCAGTGTGTGTAAGGCTCTGGGTTTCATCCCAGCACTGGAAAAACAATGGTGTAGGTTTACATCACAAGTCAAATGACCTGTGTTTTCATAGACACGGTCCAGGTTGTGTGCTCAGAGCTCCCTGGCACCCCTCTTTTGCCTATCACACTCATGTTCCTTCTTCTGCTGCCCAGAGTTGGTGAGGAGGAGCCCTCCGAAGAGGACCAGAACGAACGCTGCTGGCAGTACTTCAGGTGACCCAAGGGCATCTTCAGAAAACTATTAACTGGGCCTGTCTTTTCTCCTCTTTCTAACCTGAGATATTTTCATATTTTGTTTGTTTCTTTCTTCCTGTGTGTGCGTACCACACTCCCTTTTTAGCCACGGGGAAAGAGATTAAGTCAGTTCTAATCATTCTTTCCACTGTTTCTCTGGATTGATGAATGCATCTGTTTTGCTGGAATCCTGTCCTTCCCCACATTTTTGACAGTGTTTACTCACATAACAGACTTAAGCTGGCAAATATCTCCTTCAGGTACAACTGAGCTTAGGGTTAAGAGTAACTTATTTTCAAAGCCAACAATACTTTCTCATAATACCTGGCTTATGACCTAGTAAATAGGGCTTGCAACTCATCCGGAGAAGTAGAATTTCAAATTTCAGCTATCACTGGGTCATAGCTTATACTGTCTTAATTAAATAACAGTGCTATTGTGGTTTAAAAATGTATGTCATTTTTATACTTGTACTTTCTCAAGGTGATTCAGAAGATATGAAGAACTTTTTAACAAAAGAATAAAGATTTCTCTAATGTAATTTGTTTCTGAGTATGCACCAAAGTTCATGGTCTCGTTATGCACAAAGTTCATGGGGTAACTATGCTTAAAGGCGATGAAGGCTAAAACTGGATAAAAATTGGAATGTTTCTTTTTCCCTTTAAACATCTCTGCATGACCTGCTTTGTTTTTGTCCATTTTCTTGGAACTGATTGACACAAAATAGGCTGAACTATTTCCTTATCATTGTGAAAAATCTCTCTCCCTGAGAGCAGTGGTGAAAGCAGCAGGTCTTAGGATAATACCACCAGTTCAGGTGTACAATCTAATGCCACACTTGAAATTGATTTATGTATTTAAACTCACTGAGTTCAGTGAGTTCACCCTTTTTTACACTGTTTAACCAGAGAGAGCAGAGAGAGAGAGAGAGAGAGAGAGAGAGAGAGAGAGAGAGAGAGAGAGAGAGTTCATTTTTACAGACCTGACTTTAGAAACCAGATGAATTTCAGGGGAAATCCTGCAGTTTAAGCATCCTACAGAACGAAGATCCTCCAGGCAAGTGTAAGTTATACCTGGGAGATGGGACATCAGAGAGTTCAGGGTATGACCTGGTGTTCAAAGTTTTACATGGAGGTATTTATCTTAATTTTCATACTCAGATTTTATTTTTTTATTATTTTTTTTTGCCTTTTTGAGACAGGGTTTCACTATGCAGTTCAGGCTGGCCTTGAGCTCAGTTTTGTAGCCCAGGCTGGTCTCGAACTTGCACGGATCCTCCTGCCTCAAGTCTCCCGAGCGCTGGGATTACAGGCGTGAGCCACCACGCCCGGCAGTATACTCAGATTTTAAATATTGTCATTGGTTAAGGGTGTAGCTTAATGGGAAAGTGTGCATTTAGCATAATGAGACCCTGAGTTCAATCTCGATTCAATTTCCTCCAAAAATTATTGATTATGTAGAATATTTCGAAAACTTTTGTGATACCATAGCATTTTATCTGTTAATCAGATCTGATAATTTATTAGAGGGAAAACTTAATAGTTTTGATATTTACTCATTCTACAATGAACATATCAGTTTGATTACTTTGTGGTCCCATTTGGTGTGGTATTGACACATTTGTCTCATGCTTAATGAAAACACAAATAATCAGTTCATTCTGGAAGAAAAGATTGTTGTATGTGCTCCGATGAGTGCAAGGTGAACTCAAGAGAATCCTGAAGTATGACATATTAAAACAGCATAAAATGTTATGTATATAGGGCCCTGGACCAAAAGTATTGTAGCAGGCCAGGAGAGAAATATAAATTGTGGATAGTTGGCTGAAAGTGGAAATTTCAGAAAGTTAAGGGTCATATGTTTTCTGAGACTTTAAATCTGCAAATGAAATCATATATCTGATCCTTCTTGTTTCTTAGCACCACACCATACACCCTAGACTGTGGCTTTACTTCCAATTCTCAGAGACTGGTGTGGTTCTGGGCTCTGCCCCAAGGGTGAGGCCTTTAGTAGGAGCCCCAGAGTCCTATGTCATCCTTGGGGATTGGGCCAAGGCCCTTTAAGCCTGCCAGTAAAGTAATTATTAAATCACTCGAAAGTAAACAACCTCGAATGAGGAAAGACTGCAGAGGAATATCATTTGTGTCTCGTGGCCTCTCATCTGTTTCCTTTGGGGCATTTAAAAAGCAGTGGCAAGCTGGGAAGCAGGTCTGTCTTTTTTTAAAAATATTACTGTTAAGTGATTATATGATAAGTAGGGATCTCCAAAAGACCCAGAGTGTTTTCCCATATTCTTCTGTCTGTGGGACGGCCCGGGAGATCCTGTCAGGCTCTGTGCTGTTAAGAGTTTGAGTTGTAAGTCAGATAGGTGACTGATAGCAGGTGGTTACTGTGAAGATTGGAATTTCCGTGGCAGAATGATGATAAAAGCGAGAAAATAGAACACTGGGTAAGACTGGCCTTAGAACTGCCGGTTTCCGGGGGATGCACACAACCAGATCTAAACATGGCTGCATTGGTAGGAACTGGCTTAATCATATCTCAATTAACTGGCATTTTTCTCCTAGCCCTTCACTTTTAGGAGAATCTCCACAAATATTCCAGAATTTATTTAACTAGAAAGAAAACCACGTTATTATTAGAACCTATATTCATTTAATACCAATATTACGTATAGTACCTTATGTTCATGAATCTTTACACTTTGTATTAAGGATCCAGGATGATGTAAGCTCATAAACCATCAATATTAGTAGATTATTATAAAACAGAGAGATAGAAAAGTAGACAGTCATGTTTTTACAACATTTTTTGCCAAGAATATATTTAAGTATCCTTTGTTTAAACTGTGAAGAACGTTGAACCTGGAAAAAGGAAAGCAGATAAAAATAGAACAGTACATACACAGGTAGTAACCTGGATTCATCACTTGTCAATATTTTATCATTTGGTTTTTTGCCTTTGCTTTTTGTCCCAACTATTTCACAATACTTCCATATTGCAGACTTACCACCCATAAATATTTTTGTGTGTATCTTCTAGGAATCCAGTCTCCTATGTGATTGTACACTGGAGAAAAGTAACCTGATTTTTAAACATACACACACACACACACACACACACTCATGCACGCATGTCCAGGACCCAATTAAAATTTGATTCTTACATCTGGTTAGTATCCTTCAATTCAGAACAACAACCACTCTCCATTTCATGTCACTTATCACAGCTTTTTATTTTTTTTATTTTTCTGTATTTGGTACAGGATTCCACTATGCAGCTCGGACTTGTAGTGATCCTTCTGTTTTCACCCTCCCCAGTGCTGGGATTACAGGCATGCTCCACCATGCCTCATCTCAGTGATCAGTTCAGTGTGCCTGGGGGCAGGGCTGGCGTGGCATGTGGTGCTGGGGATTGAACTCTGGTGCCATTGCTTGCCTAAGCACGTGCTTAGTCTGCTGAGCAATCTTGCCAGCCCACATATGACAGTTTTTAAAGTTGTTTATCCACAGAATGTCTCATAGTCTGGATTTTTCTGATTTTTTTTATCATGGCTAAAGATGGATAATCATATCATTTTTCTCGAAAATCCTACAGAAGCGGTGTTGCATACCCATTTCTTGTTGCTCCTTATGATGTGGAGCATGTTATCAGACTGCCCCTTTATTTATGATGCCATATTTGGTCACTTAGTTAGGGTAATGACCTTAAGTCTCTGTATGGTTGAGCTAACATTTTCTGTTTGTAACTAAAAGATATTCTATAGAGTGACATTATTAGAATGGCCAAATTCCAACAACCTTTTACTCAAGTGATTAAAATCATTCACTAATGATCCTTGCTTCAGTGCTCACCCTGGAGGCAGAAAATGGCAGTTTTCTAATTTGAACACTGCTTTCACTTTTATAAGATGTTCTCTCTAAACAAATGCAGAGGATTTAAAAATTTATTTTATATAATGATGAAGTAAGGAATCTCTTCATTCACTAAGTAATCAGCTCAAGTTAAGTTTTAACTTAATATTTATGAAATTTGTAGTTGTATCTCTGTAGAATGCCAGCAGGAATTTGGATGTTATCATTGAGAAAACAGAGAGCAGATAGTTGTTGCTTTTTTAGTAAGGAAACACGTGGGAGTAGAGAGACATGGCTGGAATTTGCACTTTCTGAAATCTGTCCTGTCTACTTCAGGAACTGCTGGCCACATGTGGCTATTTAAATTTTAATTAATTAATTAATTAAAGTTAAGATGTAACATGCAGTTTCTTGGTGTTACTAGTTGCATTGCAAATGCTCAATGGCAACACATGTCAGTACTTACCATAGTGGATAGTGTAGGTGTACAACCCTGCTGTCGTTGCCTGAAGTTCTACTTGGCAGCACCAATCTAAAACTGCTCTGGTTTTTCCCAAAACAAAATGGCAACCTTTCTAAGTTTGGGACAAGATTAGAGAGGTCATACTTTCATGGTTTTACCAAATTATTGCAATATTGTAGGAATTGTTTGGAACTCTATACTGGTCAGGTTGAATAAATGAATTCTTCTGACATCTTCAAAACAGTGAAAAATGGTACAAACCTCATCTTTATAAGTTGTTTTTGTTCATCAGAATTTTAACAAATTTTCTTTTCCTAATAGAGATTAAAAGATAGAATGGGCCAGATTTCACTAGAGACTAAAAGTAGTAATATTTGAGTTTTATGTTCTTCATTATAATACAGGACACACTTAAGTCTTTTTCTCCTGTCTATAGGCTTCCTATTTCATCTGGATTGGTAGAGTCTGGATTGCCATATTTGTGGCCATCCTGTACGTTATGCTTCCGTTCAGTAGCCTCTCTGTGATTAAGTTGAGGGCAGCTGTGTCACCTGGATAACTGGTAGGCTAGGAGACTCTGGAATCACCAGTGCTGTGCCTCTCTGAGTCTGTAGCTGGGCGCTCATCTTAGGTAAGTCAGTATGACATGAAGTGGCTTTGTGTTGCTATATAACCCACCAAATGAAGCCTCATATTGGATTCCTAGCTGTTACTGTTACATGTTCAGACACAGATACCATGTAGATAATTGCTTTCTATGGAACTTACATTAACAGTCTCTACAAACAGGTGGGCTTAAAAAACCAACAGCTATGAACACAATGCAATCTCTTCTGTAACTCCTTTCATTACACACTTTGCATGCACTACAGCAGCGATTCTCAACCTGTGGGTCGTGACCCCAGAGGGGGTCGAACCACCAAAACACAGGGGTCACCTAAAGCCATCAACAAATACATATATAAGTCTATACTATGCCATGGTGAAATGTTACTTATTGAAATTAGTAATTTGAAGTAGCCACCAAAATTATTGTTTGGTTTGGGGTCACCACAACATGAGGAACTGTATTGCGGGGGTTACGGCATTAGGAGGGTTGAGAACCACTGCTGTAGTGGCCTGACTTTCATGGACAACCCTTAGGCTCCTCAACTTGATTTTTATGTCAAAGATCTGTGTGAGATGTGTTTTTCAAATTTCCCTAATGTCAGGGCAAGGAAAAATCCCCATCCCTCAGAAATCACTGCCTGGAAGTAGCCTCTAGCATGTACAAATTTGATCTAATTCAACTCAAAGTTTCCATCTAAACCTAGGTCTCTGGGGAGGAAATCTGGAGCTAGGTCCACTTCAGGCTTTAAGTAAGAATTCATGGTAAATTCCACCTTGTAGTTTTAAAATTTGCCTTAGCACAATATGAGAATATGAGGCATTTCTCAGGAGCATACATCTTGAATAAGTGCTCTGTAGGCTTGGAGTAGGAAAGGTTAGAGGCTGTCATTGAGAGGCTGGATACATCTGTGTTTTCTCCTACCCACTCCCCATTTCCATGTAGCTTCTTTTCTTAGGAAAGATCCTGGATATCATAGGAGACATAAGGAAGAGGAGAAGTGTAAGGACAAGGATTTGGGACATTTTCCTGTATCATCTCTTCAGTAGAGTCAGTTCTCTTATACCAGGCAATAAACACACCCATGCAAAGCCAACTTGGCACCTTTCTTCAAGCTCAGACTTCATCTAATCTGCTGCAGCAAGTACAGGGAGATAGAGGTTTTTCCTGGTGCCTTTGTACCCTGGCTGCTGCATATTATCTATCTCATCCATGTCACAATTACTTGCTTCAGAATGAGGAAGGTGCCAGAATAGAAAATCAAGAGTTGCAAAAAGCAACAGTTGGTATGTGACTAAACCAAGACAGCAATCCCATTGTTTCTCTGGAATTCATTACAAGTTAATTTAATCACTTTGCCTTTTCTTTCCATCTTCAGTTGTTGCTCTCAAAAGTGAGTTTTTGGGTCATCTTTGATGTGGGAAGGGGTGAGGATATCAGAATTGAAGCAGATAAAGACTCCAGTTAATGGTACTGCTAAGAAGAAACTCAGTACTGTGCCACTTGTTAAAAGGATGAGGTAAAATTTATTTTCAGGACCATTACTGTGGGTACAGGGACCACTATGATGGAGTCTTGCAGTGCAAGGGAAAAGATAGGGATTGGTGGATGGAAACTTACAAAGAAGAAACCTCAGGGTAAGGGGGGTTCTGTCTAAAATGACCTACCAGAATTCTTCTTGGAAGGAATGGGAGGGTGATCAGATATCACCTGGGGGATAGTCCAGGACAAGGGAGATCAGATAAGGGCTAGGTACTCACTAAACTGCTTTAGCAGGATTCTTTGCTAAACTTGGGTAATACAAAGTAAAATCTAGAATCCCAGAGGTTAGGACCTAGTTGGAAAGAGGATTTAAAGGAGCCTGGTTCAGTTTGTGACAGGGAGAGACTGTCACAATGTATATGGAAGTACTTGGGTATTCATGTCTGCTGCTTTATTTGAGTGAATGCAGAAAAGCAAGATTGGCGTGTGAGAGAGAAATGGTTAGGTCATAAACTGTAAGAAGATTTTCGTAGCAGGATCTTGTAGTGAACAAACAGGTCTTCCCTATAAAGTCCTTTAACATTTTCCTCTGTAATGGAAGAATTTGATAACAGAGTGTTAAGAAGCTCAGAGGAGATTGGCTTGGCCATATTTTGATAAGGAGAACCAGCTGGCACAGTACAGTAGCTAGACAGTCAGTAGCATGTGCTATGCATAGAGGCTATGCTGTTTCCGTAGGCCTTGCCTAGGATGTAAGAACACAACATTTATTGTCCCACTCTCTGGTATCTGATATGTCATATGACATAACCTCTGCATGACAGCCTTTCTTTCTGTAGCTAACTACTCCTTCTGCTTTGGGAAGATGCTTGCTGACTTCAGCCCACATTATTACTATGGGCCAAACTAATGCTTGCTCTTCTTTTCCTTGTCTTCCTCCCTGGTGACTTTTAGAGTTGGTGTTGACCCAGATCAAGACCCACCACCTAACAACGACAGCTTTCAAGTCTTACAAGGGGTAAGTCTCAAGAAGTGCTTCTTCCCATATCAGGGAAGATATGATTAAATATATCTTGCATCTAGTGTGCATCCACTATATGCGAGGTACTTGGCCTAGACTCCGTTGTTTTGACAGTACCCTTTTGGGAAAAGTACTGTTATCTGTTTTACAGATTAGAGCTGAAGGGTGATGGTTAAAGTGCGTCATCTAAGGTCAGAGAATCAGAAAATTATTTATTTTGTATGCGAAACAGGCTAGGGGCAGCTGGATAGCCAGGATTTGGAGAGATTTCCAATCTTTCTGCTATTCCCTGTTGCTCCTACCTCTGCACTCAGGCACCCATAGAAGGAAATAAGTGAAATGGCTTGGTTGGTTACATGCCACAGAACTCACTGTACATTTCATAAGATCTAGACTGTGGGAACACCGCACTTGAATGAGATTTAGTAGTTCACTTGCTATCACTTTCCCATTTAAAATACTTGAGAAACCAAAAATCTTAAATGCCAAGGGTCTCAGCATTTAGTTCCTTGGGTGATATCTAAAGTTGTCTCTATTTGCAAGTGGGGTGAATAGAACCTGAAAGGCCCGTTCAAGCAGCTCAGTGTGCCTCTTGGCTCCTGGACGATCCTCTAAAGGCCAAGAGCACTGCACATTTGACACTGTAAGTGGGCTGGCAGCAACTTTTGCTGCACTCCTGATGGTGCACCATTTGCTAGCCTGGAGCTGTGTTACAGCTTCTTCTGACCGCTTTTGAAACCTCATGCAGTCCCAAACATTGGCCCTCAGAATCAGTTCTGCTGACCTCTGGAAAGCTGTTACTATTTGTGTTAGGGTGGGAAAAACAGACCAACTTCAGGCC
>PVJA010034346.1:0-22674 GCA_004027025.1 Myocastor coypus | reverse complement strand
GACCTCTGCACTTTGGTGATGTTATGCTGTGTCTATGGGCGTTTGGTCTGGAGACTCCAAGGTGGTTCTTCTACAGAGGTTCCTGACTCTTGTGTTGGGGCTCTGGCTGCTAGCTTTTCTGAATCCTGGGGGATGTGGTCTGTAGGTGGAGGTGGAGCTTTGGGATTGAGTAGTCCTGGTAGGCTCGTGGACCGGAACAGTTGCCAAACGAGCTATTTGATGGGTTCAGTGCTGGAGCTTGGGCCGCGGCGGGTGCGCAGGCTCAGCTCCCAGCCCAGCCTCAGTATTTTTAAGATACACAGAATTCTAATCAAATTGGTGTAGTCAAGACCAAAAATATAGACATGACTCTTTTGTCTTCAATTACTCCCTTTAGCAAGCTAATAAACACAAATTGAAACAGGGGTGTCTTGCTCAGTTTTGAGACAATGAAGGGTTCTCCCAGTATTGAAATATATTTGCATAACCAGTTATATAAACCTAAACATAAAACAAGCCTTCAGTGCTTTTGAGATGACATTCTTAATCTTTTTGAAAAGTCAAGCATTACTAATCAAGTCCAATCATATATAGAGAGGGGAAAATGGTGATAATATTTGCTCAACTGAAATTACTACCAAAACTAGAAAAAGAATATATCCATTTAGCTGCAAGCCAATTTTAGTTAATTTAGGCTTGTCCAATAAAAATGTTCTGTCAGCCACTCATGATCTGAGTTCTGGTGGATGAGATCTATTAAATTATGGTACACATACAAATGCCATGAGACATTTCTGTTCTGTAGTAAATAAGGCAGTGACTAGTACTCATTAGTAGCCTTTTTGAGGTAAGCTATTATGTCTGCCCTTTCTCCCTTCTTCTTGATGCCAGCCAAGATCATTCCTGTTCTGGGATGTACTTCTTCGGATTCCCCAAATATTCCATCTGTGTGTCACCTCTCCAGGTGATCCTTTTTTCTCAATAGCATCTGTAAGAGAGTCCAGCAGCCTGACCTGTCTCCCACCCAAAGAGACCATGGAGATTCAGCCAGGTGTTGGCCTTGCCTCCCTCCTCAATGGTGTGGCACTGGACACATTCTGTACAAAAATTTTCTTGTCACAAAAACCACACAACAAAAGAGAATCTTGAAAGCAATTAGAGAAAAGTGATTGGCAGCACAGAAGAGAAGAAGGATTTCCTACCCACAAGCTGACCAGAAATAAGAGGTCCAGCGATACCCAAAGACCAGGGTCAGCTTCCTGACATAGCAGGCGCTAGAGTCAGGGAGCATGACTTATACCTTCAGCATTAGGTGGAATAAGTTGCAAGGTGCAGAGGCAAATATAGTAAAGGATGTATAATTTGCAAAATTCTTCCCAGTTAATACAAAGTGTTTTCTATTTTACTGATTAGCTTTTATTATATATCGTGAGTTTCAACAGTACTCGACTTCAACTTCTCAGAGAAAATTTTGCATGTCTAAGAAAAGTACTTTTAAAAAATTGAAAAGTAAGTGTAGCTCATTAACAACAGCAAGAGTTTTTCCAAGAAATGATACTTTCCTAATGACTCATTGAGCCATCCTGGTGTCCTCTACAGTGTGAGTTAAACTCTCTCTCCTACGGGGAAGCCCGCTTCTTCCTCTGTAGCTCATGGTTGACTACTGCAAAATTTCTCACTTTTTCTCTCTGGCTCCTGCCTGTGTTTATTCCCCAGTGCAGGTAATTAGCAATCAAATTCTTAATTACTCAATTAGTCCAGCCCACAAGGCTATCTGAATAAATCAATTAATGCGGCTCCCATGGATGAGCTCATGTTCACAGCATAACACTTACAATATTGTCCCAGCTCATCAGAACCAAATCATGCAGCCTCTGAGCTTCATAATGATAGCCCCAGTCCTTTGTGGAATTGAGCTTCCAGTGATAGAAATAGAAACAGAACTCTAGACCCACAGTTCCTTCCTTCATCTTCCTCAAAAGACTTTAAGAGAAGTGAAAATTAGAAGTACAAGAAGCCTCGAGTCCCTCAAACTCAGGTTATTGATCGATTACTTAAATTGATTATCTTTTAACTTGACATATATACCTCGTGTTCCACTTCAGGATCTCTGCCAGACTCATTACAAAGCACATGCAGGAGGATCTTACTATGCAACTCCAAACCCATTTCTAAAATACACCACTACTTCTAAGATTTAGTACATATATGTGTAATCCAGGCTGTCTCTTGTAGTTTAGTTTCTGCCTCAGTGGATGTGGCACAGAGCCAGAGATTCTTCACTGTGACCAGCTCCTAGGGATATTGACATTATTGATCAGCAAGCAGAAGCAACAGCAGGGTGTGAAACAGAGATGATTGTGGTGCTCACTCCATGAGGTGCTGTGGGGTCTGTGTGACATAGTGCACAAAACCTAGCAAGCTCTAATTAAAGTGTAAAGTTTAGGAGCTAAGGATATAGCTTGGTGGTGAAGCAGTTAGTTAGCATGCATGAAGCCTGTTAGCTATCTCCAGCACTATAAAATAGAAGGATAGGAGAGTGTATAGTAGCATAGGATAGGATAGGATACGATAGGATGGGATGGGATGGGATGGGATGGGATGGGATGGGATGGGGTGGGGTGGGTGGGGTGGGGTGGGGTGGGGTAGGGTGAGGTGGGGTGGGATGGGGTGGGGCTGGACAGGGCAGGGGAAAGGAGGGGAGAGGAGTTGAGAGGGAGCAGGGGAGGAGAGGCAGGGGAAGCGAAGGGGAGGTTTGAATTGGGTTGGATTAGATTAGATTAGACTAATAGAAAATGTAATGAAATGAAATAAAGTAAAATAAAATAAAAAATCTGGGGGCTGGGGAGATAGCTCCGAGGCACAAGTGCCTGCTGGGCAAGTGCGAGGTCGTGAGTTCGAACCCTGGTCCCACAAAAAAAATAAATAAATAAATAAATAAATGAAAAAATAAAAAAAAATAAAAAATCTGTTAGCAGTGAGACTATAAGGAGTCGAATCTTGATGGAGAGATGAAAGCTACAAGATGATAGCAAATAACAAGAGAGTCAAACTCTAAATATATCAACAGATTCAGGTTCAACAACTGGCCTTCCTATTAAGCTACTGGGTCACTGATGGACACACCACTTCAAGCCTTTGCATTGCTATTCTTTACACATCAAAATAAATTATTGTTTCACCATCATAGGCTTTTTTGTCATTTTCAGATCCTAAATTAACTTTTCATTTTTTAATTAGCTTTCAGTCAATTCAGTTTTCAAAGGTAGTTTTATTCTAAGGAATTCTTTTTCAGAAACCATAATCAAGTAAAATAATTTCTTTCTTAACAGAGCAGACCAAATACATAACTATCACAATCAAAGCAATGTCTCTATACCTTTCCCCAAGATACTATCTCACATCTCACATTGTGTGGATTCTTGGGGGAAAAATGGATTACTTTATTTTCATAATTTCTAACAGAATTTAGAACTAATTAAATCATCTTCTCAAGCCATTTGAATCAGATGCCTGTAAACTGACACTTGAGAAAACGTATGTTTTAATTTAATCTAAAATTGAAGTTCTTAGGGCTGGCCAAATAGCTCAGTGGATTAAAGTACCTGCAAGCAGGTGCAGGGGCCAGAGGCTTCATCCTTGGGCCTGCCATGCCAGCCCTGCCCCCAGGGTGTGCTGAGACAGCAACTGAGACTGAGTGTGGTGTTGTGTGCCTGTAATCTCAGCTCTTGGAAGGTTGTAAGCAGGCAGATCACTGTGAGTCCAACCTAGTAGTGAGGCCCTGAACACCCTGTAGACCCTTCCCTAAAACACACAAAAAAGAATCTCTCTCTCTCTCTCTCTTTCTCTCTCTCTCTCCCTCTCTCTCTCTCTGTGTGTGTGTGTGTTTGTCTGTGTGTGTGTGTGTGTGTGTGTGTGTGTGTGTGTGTGTATTTTAGATGTGAAAGAAAGAACTTTCTGTTTATTGAGAAAAATGATTTCTGGCCTAAAAGATGTCAACAATGATAGAAGTTGGGGATTATGATGAAAAATTTCAACATTATTACAAGAAAAATACATGGAATACATACAGAGTACACACACACACACACACACACACACACACACACACACAAATTCTGTCCCTGGAATGTCAAGCTATGTGTTTCTATCGAGGGTCAATAAGTGAAAAGTCTGAAGATCTTGTGTCTGATCGTTGTAGAACTTGGAAAGTTGTACCTGCCTAGCTGGGCTCTTTGGTCCAGTATCTAGCAGCCCATGGCCTTGTAGGATTCTCCTTACTCCTTTACAATACTGGGTCAGTGACAGAAACATAGCTCAGACCACTTTAAACCAGAGAAGCAGAGAAAACATAAAACTAATATGCAAGAGTGAATTTAGTTTCAAACTAAGCTCCAGTACTCTCTTAGAAACCCAGTTGCCTCTAGAATCACCCACCTCTGCTGTACCAGTCTCAAATTCAGGTACAACTTGGAAGCAAGATGGCGTACAGAAACAAAACCTGATTTCTATTATTTAAATTACTTGAAGACAACAGTCTTCAATTTTGCTTATCATCCTCCCATCTTCCATTAGGTTTCCATAGTTTCTGTGAAGTTTGCTCTATTCCCATGTGAACGAGTCATGTTCTTTTGTCCTGGCCAAGATCCTACCATTTATAATGAGGTGGTCTGATGTACAAATGAGGATATGACTTTGTCATAGTCACAGGCATGCCATAGAAATTTTCTAATGCTTCCAAAAAAAAAAAAAGTCTAGTCTATTATTATTTATTTTTACATGCCCTGGCTTCAGTCCTCTGAAACATGAATATATACCATATTCCCATTGGCGAAGCTGATTCAGGCCCACACTATTTGGAAGTTCAGTTAGTTTTCTGTTGCTTTTGCAAAATAGCTGAGAAAAACAATTCAAGGCATAAAAATTTTATTTGGGCTCCTGGTTTCAAAGTGTCCCATCCGTGGCCAGCTGCATTCACTGTTTCCAACCTGCAGTGAAACAGCAGCACCACGGTGGAAGGGGACAGAAGAAGGAAGCTGTCCGCCTCATGGAACCCTGGGAGCAGACCAAGAAGAAGGTGGTGAGAAGCCAAAGACTGGAACCAGACACGGTTCCCAAGGTCACACCCATGATCCAGCCCTACCAAAGCTTTAACTCCTGCTACTCTCACCTCCCAGGAATGCCAGCAGATAACAATAAGCCCATTTAGGGGCCTCATGGCTCTCAACCATAACAAACGCTGTCCCCACAGTGTCTCGACTTCCTCTTCAGTTTGGGAAGCCAAGGAGGTCTGGCATGTCTACTTTAGCACAGTGCTGAAAGGATGAAACCAAATGTACTTCAGTCCCCAGCAGGGCTTTCCAACACTAGGCAGACTCATGCCAGTCTCTGGAGAAAATACAGAAGCTGTAGAAGAAGACAGGCGGCTAGTCCACCCTTTCCCGTGCCTCCTTTCTACCTTCTTAATTAAACCAAGAGTAGAAACATGACTCTTCACTGTCTATACTTTTGTGTGTGTGTGTGTGTGTGTGTGTGTGTGTGTGTGTGTGTGTGTGTGTATGCGCAGATGCATATATGTGTGCTCAGGGCTCAATACTAGATCAGACTCCTAGTGACGCTCCTGTTTACAACCTCCCAAAAGCTAGGATTACAGCCACGTGCTGCCATGCCCAGTCTCAATTATCATCTCAGCATGCCTGGGGTGGGGGCTGCTTGGCTGGCCCAAGGATTGAACTTCCATCCCTGCATCTGCTTGCAGGCGCTTTAATCCACTGAGCTATTTGGCCAGCCCTAACAGCCCATACTTGTACAATCTTTTACCTATATTTTAAACACATTTCTTTTAGTAAGCTTCATGTCTAATTTCAGAGCTCTTCATCTTCAACTTGGGCAATTATAGAGATAAATTTCCATCTGATTTGTACGAAACCCATAAGGCATTAATCAAATCAAATCTCAATCAAAGCTAAAATCCTGCAGGTGGTGGAGGACTCTCCTCCAGCTTGACAGCTACACGCTCTCTCGATCAGGTAACTTCCCAGGGAGAGCCAGGAACGACTGCTCTTGCTATAGCGTATGGTGTCCTTTCTTTTTCTTTTTTTTTTTTTTTTCTTAAGAATTTTTTATTTTTTATTTTTTTCTTGTTTCAGAACCTTTGTTTATTCACTCATTTTTATGGCTGGCTCAGCCCAACCCGAAGGCAGGGCTGGTGGAGCATGTGGTGCTGGGGATCGAACCGCGGTCTCTGAAGCCGCCCGAGCTTCCCCAAGCAGGCTCTTTAGACCATTGAGCCATCCCACCGAGCCCCTGGTGACCTTTCTTATCAATGCCATTCAGTGTCATTTTCCCCAGGAATTTCTCCAGTCCCCTTTCCTTACAGAGGTGAACAGCTCCATTTAATCTGATCCTGGGCACATAGGTTGGGAAAGGATGTAATTTACAGGAAACAAAAGGTGTGGCGGGGCAGGCACCCATTTATTGGTGTGAAAAATAAAGCGAGTCCATATGTGACTTGGTTTTGAGGCATACCATAAATATGCTGGATTTATTTTGTTTATAACCAATGAAAATGCCCTGGCTTATAGCATAGTTGCTTTTCTTAAGTGTATTACTCAACTTTTCTCGCTTCTTTCAGGGGAGAAACTAAAAGTAGAATTTAGGGAGTGATCGATGGGGGTAAGAGAATTGTAGTTCCTTCAATGCCCCTGGTTGGCTTTTTAAATTACTACCTCTTCATAGGTTAATCATTTATCAACTTTGCCTCCTACAGGGTTTTACACGTTGCTCACTGTTTCCTGCTTTGACCATTTTTTTAAAGGCCAGTGTTACTGAGGAAGGGGGTGATTTCTTTTATAAATTCATGTAATATTAATAATTGAAATATTGGAAGCGACATCTCCGGAGAAAACCCCGCTTATTTCAGTTTTTGCCACATTGTAAAGAAATGCTGTGATCACCTCAGTTGTCTAAGACATTCACAATCCATCTTTATAAGTGTGTGCATGGCTTGTACATATATGTGTCTGTGTATATGTTGACACACACACACAAGACAATACTTGAGCTCCTTGCCATTCTATGTACTGTTTCACCACAGTGCTTCTGGGGAATCCTGATTCTCAAGCCCATCCAAGATGCAAAACTTGCACTGTCAGCACCCCTGGTGATTTTAAGAAGTACTGCCTTCGGAATTTCATGACAGTCATTTAAATAATGCATCTAGAACCTTACGAATGGATATCAACTCAAATGTTTCCTAAGCAAATGGACTATATGTGCTCCAGCCTGCTGCAATTGTCTTGTGATTACATCAGAGTAATACAGGCTAATTGGTACATGATTCAACCTGTCACTCTTTCTGCAAATCTGCTGTGCTCTTTAAATCATGAGTGGGAGTGTATCTTAATGAGCATGCCATTGATGTCCACAATTTACTGATTAAAAATGACACCAATGCCAGTGGGGCCTGGACTGCACATGGCAGCTGTGTGCTCTGGCTTCATCTCTCAGTATTCTTCCTCAAGCAAAGAGCAGCCCTACCAGCTGGGTCTGAGAGTAGAGATACTCCGAAGTATTTAGTGGCCATCTTCCACCCCTGTTACAGTTAGTGTTTGGATGTTCCCCCAAACCTGCATGCAGTCATAGGGCTTTTTTGGAGTTGGCTGAACCTAGAATGGGTAACACAGGGCTTAAGGGTGTACATTATTATATCAGTCACTGACTGGCGTATCATAGTTCTGGCTAGGATTAAGGGTGGAGAGCCACATGGGTCCTAAGGTGGGCAGCCTGCATATAATACCGGGGACAGGAAGAGTCATGTCTCACCTGTATTGTTGCTTTATTTCTTACTTGACTACTTTGTTGTTTTACTAAACTAGTTCAGATCTTCAGTCAAAAGGGGAACTTGTCACCTCAAACTTCACAAAACAGTAAGGTTACACTAACTGGAACATTAACAGGGGCTTAATTGTATTAAAAGTTGTGTATAATAACTACTTTTAAGCTATATATTAGGAAAAGATAACTGGTTAAGCAACTATCCTTGAACCGTGTGAGGAAATATATTTATATAAAAGTACATAAAAATCTCTCATATTTGGTCCTTAATTCATTTTGTCTTTAACTTAGCGCATGGCAAAAGACATGCATCTAATTTTAATTTTCAACATGTGGAAAGCTAATTTTCCCACAGCATTTCTTAAAGAGGCTATTTTTCTTCCAGTCCACAGTTTGGCACCTTTGTCAAAGATAAAGTCGCTTAGTGTGTTTTTAGTTGTATATGCATCTTATAATCTATTCCACTGATCCTTAGTTCTGGTTTAAAAAAAATGCCAGTGCCATGCTGATATTATCATAATAGTTTTATAGCATAATTTGAAGTCAGGAAATGTGATACCTACTGCGTAGGCTTTGTTGCCCAGGATTGACTTTGCTGTTCTAGGTTTCTTCTACCACCAGATAAGTTTTAGGAATGTTTTCTTCGATCTGTGATGTATGTTAATGGCACTGTGACCAGGATTGGATTAGATTTGTGTAATGGTTTTGGAAATAGGGCCATTCTGTATCTTTTTTATTGTTTTTATTCTTTTTACAATTTATTATTTTTTATCTTTTTTAATGTTATGGCTAGCTTAGCCTGCCCTCGGGGTGGGGCTTGCACAGCATGTGGTGCTGAGGATCGAACTGTGGTCTCTGCGGTTGCCTAAGCTTGCCTAAGCAGGCACTTTAGACCACTGAGCCATCTTGCTGGCCTTAAAAAAATTTTTTTTAGAAAAAAAATGCACCTATCATACTTAGATGTCTTTCAAAATGAGATTATACATGAAATTATATTGTGTGTATGCATATTAAAGAAGAGTAATTGTTACATTTAAACAGTTTATACCACAATAGTTGTAATACTGTTAGAAATTTTGTCTCTAATTTTAAGTATAACATATACCTGAAAGACAAATGTGATCTGAGACTGTTTTGACATCTAAAAGACCTTGGGGGCATATTGAGAAGTCTGAAGAGTTGGATCAAGGACCACTCTGTCACTTTTGAGATATCTTTGTTCATTCAAACGTGAGTGAAGGAGAAAAGAAGGAAGCAGTTTTCTAGGAAAAGTAGTTCTCATAAACTATAAAATGAGAAAATGACCCTGAAGTATCAAGTAAAGACTGTACTTCCAAGGGCCAACCAAATAGCTCAGTGGATTTAAGCACCTGCATGTAGGGACAGGGGCCCTAGTACCAACCCCAGGCCTGCTGTGCCAGCCCAGCCACAGGAGTGCACTGTGAGGGCAATTGAGGCTGGGCATGGTGGTGGGTGCCTGTAATCCCAGCTCTTGGGAGGCTGTAAACAGGTAGATCGCCAGGAGTCCAATCTAGTAATGTGACCTGCAAACACCTTGTTGACCCTTCCCTAAAAATGCAAAACAACAACAGCAACAAATTGGATTTCCAGAAATTATTTGTGCCAGAATAAGCATAAATTTACCCCAAAATATTTATTTACTTTAATAATATGCAAAAAGACACACTCTGAAACAGAAACAAAAGCTGATAAGAGACAGACCAGAAGTTGGAAACATGTCATGGCTTAGACTTCCTGTTATTGCTTATAGAAGTTGGAAACTTAGTTCTCTTTCCCATCTTGCAAGATGGCAGGTGAAAAAACTGAGAACAGATACTAAGGAGAAGAAACCCGAAGCCAAGAAGGCTTCTGCCAGTGGTACAGGTAAAAAAATAAAATAAAATAAAAATAAATAAATATATATATATATGGTGAAGAAGGCAAAAAAAAATTCCAAGAACGGGCAGCCCCACTGCACCCACTGCAGCAGAAATCCTGTCGTGGTGAGAAGAATTGGGAGATACTCCAGATCTGCTATGTATTCCAGAAAGGCTCTCTACAAGAGAAAGTACCCAGCTGCTAAATCAAAGGTTGAGAACAAAAGAAAGGAAAAGTTCTTGCTACTATCACACGACCAGTTTCAGAGGCTAAGAATGGAGGTACCCGGGCAGTTAGGCTTCGAAAAATGCCTAGATACCATCCTACTGAAAAGCTCTTGAGCCATGACAAGAAACCTTTCCCTTGTCATGTGAGGAAACTTCGAGTCAGCATCGCTCCTGGCACAATCTTGATCACCCTCGCTAGTCAAGGAAGGGATCTTCCTAAAGCAGTTGGCCAGTGGCTTGCTACTTGTGACTGGGCCTCTTAGCCTTAATTATGTTCCTCTACAAAGAACACACCAGAAATTTGTCGTTGCCACCTCGACAAAAATTAATATCAGCCAAGTGACAATCCTCAAGCATCTTACTGATGCTTACTTCAAAAAGAAGAAGCTGGGGAAACCCAGACACCAGGAGGGCGAGATCTTCCACACTCAGAAAGAGCGATACAGATTTCAGAACAGTGCAAGATGGATCAGAAAGCGGTAGACTCACAGATCTTAGCAAAGATCAAAGTTGTTCCTCAGCTCCAGGACTACCTGCAATCCATTTTTACTCTGACAAATGGAATTTATCGTCATAAGTTAGTGTTCTGGAATTCTTACTAAGAACCTAATTAAGTAACTGTCACATTTAAAAAAAAATTGTAAGAAACTTACTGACTGGATCATTTAAAGTAAGAAAGATGGGCAGGATTAAGAATATTTCAAGGAAATTAAAAATAAGAGTCAGAACCATCCACACAGGAAACGTATTTTCTGTACCCACAATGCATCATTTACACAAAAGTGAAATGTAAAAATTGTCTGAGAATTTAGAAAAAGTAGCTTATAACATGAAAGCAATTCAGAGATCTAGAATGGCATTAAGAAACCTATAATCAGGATTCCAAATGAAAAGAACTCATACAAACAACATAGAGACATCTCTGTGGTGATGGGCATATTTCTTATTTTAGCAGAATATACAAAAGACAATGGAGAAAGTGTGTCATAATCTTAACAATATTAGAGGAAAAAGAGGCATGGTGGAAGTACATAAAAATTAACATACATAAAAACTTAAGCATTTTATTTTTGAAAAATTAAAAGGACATATGGCTCCCATTCTTACAGTTACACAGATAAGAGCACAAGAAAATATGGAAACAAATAATCTTAAATGCGTGAGAGT
Organism: Myocastor coypus; assembly: GCA_004027025.1. Classification (NCBI taxonomy): domain Eukaryota; kingdom Metazoa; phylum Chordata; class Mammalia; order Rodentia; family Myocastoridae; genus Myocastor; species Myocastor coypus. Next base: position 11,587 of record PVJA010034346.1, on the reverse strand, counting down.
GAATCTGTTCATCCATGAAGCAGCTGTTGCTTGAGACACTCTCTACGTGGTATAATTTAGGCACTGGGGAGATAGTTCATGAAAAGCAGAGTGGTTTCTGCCTGTATCTGTTTGATAAATTATTTTGTACAAAATACTATAATAGGCAGCCAGATTAGATTAGCACTTAGATACCTTCCTTCTGCGGGGGAGACAAGGAATCTCTGCTGTGAACCAGACCACAAGACAAAAGCCAAAATAAATGCCCCCACCTACCTTCTAAGGGTAAACATCAGAGACCAATATTTTAAATAGTCATACAACATCTCCAGGAAGCCTACGAGAGTTCCCTACAGAAAAAGGCCATGTTCCGTATTTATGGCCTCTTGTTCCTAGACTTGCTTCCCCTTTTGACCCTAACTTAATCAGTTTTACCAGAACAACTACACTCACCGTCTTACCGTTGATCACAGTTTAGTCCAGCCTCATGCAGTGCTGTGGTTTCCCATCTCGCCCACCTCAGATCCACCTCACATTAGAGGTTTTCTCCCTGAAGGTCCCTAGTAAAGGCAGGGTCCTTGGCAACACAGTCAGGACCCTGTCTACCTCTCTCTCTAACAGAAACTTTCTTTCCTCCTAATAAATATATTTGGTTTTTAATGTCCATTGTTCTTAAAATTAATTCTTCAATTTTAGAGAACACAAACACATGTGGGTCATCTAAGAGGTTGGGAGTTTCTTCCCCTGTATCAACACGGCAACAACAAAACTGGAGAGGAAGTGGCAACAGGATCTGGCAAGGAAAACCCGAGGGGGGGTGCTTCATTCCACATCAGGTGGGTGAGAGCTGCTTTTGTAAATACACCCCCGTTATGCTCCGTGGAAAAGAAAATATCCAATGGAAACCAACTTTTTAACGATTTCCATGAGCATATCTCTCAGAAATATGAGCACTAATGTTTTTATTATGAATATGAGCCCCGAGCAGCTCAATTTCCGGTTTCATGGCTAGAAATATTTAGGAGCTTCCTTGGTACACCTCTTCCTAGCCCCAAATACAGATTCTCAGGATGAAGAAACAGAGCATGTTCCTCAAACAGAGCATGTCAAAGGCATAGCCAATATGGGCAGTATCACTGGCCACAGCTGCACACACACAGGAAAGCCACGGCTTGTGCGTTCTCTGTGGTCATCAGCAGCTGACTGTCCGATTTATTTTGTCCTTTTCCTTGGTCCTGGTATTCCAGCCACATCCACTGAACACATACAGCAGAACAGAAGCTTTCCTTCTTGCATTTAGGTAAAAGAAAGTTATTTCAGAATTACCAAGTTTACACTTTGATCTTGACTAACTAGACATATTAACAGAGCTGAAGAGCTTAGTGACATTTTCTGCTGTGGCACTTTTATTTAACAACATAAGCAGACGACAAACAACGTGTGTACTAAAACAAAGACCACCTTCACTTTCCCATGTGCTGCTCCTACTCCTGATTTTCCTTACAAAGAGCATTTGCAAGTTGAAAACGGCTGCTTCATTGATTTCCCCTTTGTACTTTCTAATCATTTTTAAGCAATAGCTTAGCTGGACTACAGTCACGCCGATGTAGGAGAAGCACTTTTTTTTTTTTTTTTTTTTTTTTTTTTTTTTTTTTTTTTTGGCTTTTTGAGACAGGGTCTCACTGTGCAGTTCAGGCTGGCTTTGAGCTCACTTTTGTAGCCCAGGCTGGTCTCAAACTCGCAGCGATCCTCCTGCCTCAGCCTCCCAAGTGCTGGGATTACAGGCGTGCGCCACCACGCCCGGCAGGAGAAGCACTTTTAAGAGGGATTTTCCCAGAAACATGGAGAAAGACTCTGCGCACCGCCCACGGAGGAGCCATGTGTCCTATCCGTGATTCACTGGAGGTCAAGAGACGCGGTTTGGCGCATGGCCACCTTCCCCCGAGCTGTGAAATGCGCTCGTTTCTAAGTCTGGACCTCGTTTTATTTTATTTTCAACAGGAAACTTTGAAAAGAATACTCTTTGTTCCATTACAATAATTTTCAGAGCTCTCTTCATCTCCTATTAATTTGTTCTAGGCCTCCCCTGTGAGCGGCATTACGGAGGCATTAATTAGCCTTCAGAGATCCCCAGACGTGCTTCCTTTGGCAAAGACCTGACATTTGGGGACTGTCAGTCACTCGGAGTTACACGGAATAAAAAAATTCACGTTAAACATTCCATCAAAGAGTTTATGTACCCTGGGGGAAAAGAAGGAAGACTAAGGGTAGGAGGGAGTCGGTTTAACTTCTTTTATATATTAGACAACACAGGGCAAATGACATTTGAAACTAATGAAGCATATAATCATAATTACATGGCTGGCTCATCAGCCTACCTTGCAAATTGTGCTTGAAATCAGCTAATGCATAATGGACGTACGAGTTTTAGCGCGGTGCCTGCCCAGCGTGGCAGGAGTGTGGGATCGCTCAGCCCGTGGCATCTACAAGCAGCTGCTCCATCAGCAGATGAGAGACAAGAAACCACACTCTCACTGGTGACATGGAGCAGGGACTTAACAAAATAGCCTGTCTCTTCTGGTCTCCCCCGCCAACCCCTTCCACCTGAGCACGCAGACTCCGGACGGCGCAAGCACCCTGGTGGAGGAGCGCAGAGCTTCCTCCAGGGTCCTCCTACCAATGCTAAACAGCATTAACAAAATTCAAATAAGGAATTAGAGGTGCTGGTGTCTCCCAAGCAGCTACTATGTGCCCAGAATGACACCCAGCTTATTTGTACCAATAGATGAAGCAGGGTATTTCACATGGACTTGATTCTCAGCAAATATTTAAATCTAGGAACAAATACGTGATTGTAAAATCATATGTATTAAAATAGAAAGTATGTGGAATTTTGTATTTAACAGAATTGGACCCGTTTCTGGCTCTTCAAACTTCAGTATCAAGAACTATGGTAAGCTCGGTCCCTACTTTCTTCCTCATTTCTCTACTGTCACGTTCCCACCGCCATGACATAGCATTTCACTTTAATAATCCCCAACAATAAAGATCTCAGCATTTTCCTGCAGAAGCCACCCCTGAACTCCCCAAAGCCAGATCTTATGGGCTCACTGTGCATTTTGACAATTACCCTAATGTCTGTGTGTCATTAAGGGTTTATCTCTTCTGTCTACGGAAGCAACCTTACGCAAGAATATAGTGCAGGAGCTAAAGTGACCTCCAGGATGTGACCCGGGTCTCTGACTCCATATCTGGAGGCCCAGCCCTGCCTGGCTGGCAGCAAACTGCCATGGGGCCCAGTCGTCTTCACCATGAGGGTGGACAGCTCTTAGTCATTTATGCTCCTGCTGCAGGGTGCTGTCTGGGCTATCTCAGTTTGCCACAGACTATCCTTGTAACACATTGTATATGTATTGCCCGGTATCATACTAAAAACATGCACACAGCTTCCTCCTAACTGTCTATGCTAGGATGTGAGTCTTCATATTCCTACCTTTGTGTGTGTGTGCGTGTGTGTGTGTGTGTGTGTGTGTGTGTGTGTGTGTGTGTGTGTTGTGGGGAGAGGGAACCTTGCAGGGAAACATCAACTTGCTCAATATGTTTAAATAACTAATAGAGAACTATAAAGTCCTGGGGGAGTAACAACAGTGAATGACTAGAAAGGAAAGGCAGAAAGGAGAAGACCCTGCGGGGAACTGTGACCCTGGCCTTGGAACACGCATCCCACTCATACTGCCAGGCAGTTCTGCCTTCTAGTGTTCTTCAATTTTTGCTTACAAGGTTCTAAGTCAGAAGTGTTCTGGAATTAGAGTCAAGCATCCATCAGTACAGTCTTGCTCTTCCCAACTGTGGTCCTGCTCCAGGGCTCCTCCTCAGTGCTGCCCCTCCACTGCTCCCCTCTCTTCTCATCTTTGCAAACTTCTGTGAAGCTGGCTGCCCCCACCGCAGCTGCCCTCCTATGGCTCCTCAGCACCTTGAGCTCCACCATCGGTTTCCAGGGCATTGTAGAGCTCTCAGCAGCAGTGGCACTGGCACTGTTGAATCTCATGGGCACAGGGACACCTGATGTCCTCACCATGCAGCCGGCTTCCACTCCAGCCCCTCTTCTCCCTTCTCCCCATGTCTGCCTTCTTGACTCTTTCCTCTCAGAATAAACATCACGTTAACAGCAAAACAGGGAAATGCAACAGGCTCCAAGACCAGTACCACTGTCCGTGCGCCATCTACTAGTATTCAACTTAAGGTTTTTGTTCTGGTTTGTTTTCCTCTCTGTTCTCTCTTACAACTCCACCTAGTACAGAGAACACAGGGCTCCATGTTGCCAGCTCCTGTCATACTCCCTCCTTCCCTCTCCTTCCTATTTTATCCAAATAAGACAAACAGTTTATAGCCTAGAATAGAAAAATCAATTTATGTGCTCTCGATGGGGTACATTAAATTTATTACCATGTGTCGCCTGTATCATAGAAGTTCAAAAAGAGACAAGAAAATAGTTCTTCACTACAGAGAGCCCTTCCCAGTCCTCTTCATGGCCCAGGAAGTTCATATTTGCAATCCCATGAAAAGCTACTGGACTTCTAGCAAGTGAATTTCAATCTGCCACTTCTAGCACAATGCATGGTGAGACTAAAGACAGTAAGTTATCTTTGGGTAAGGTTCAAAACCCACAAAATCAAGCTGCACTGAGCCTAAGTTTTGTCTTCTTCCCCAGGTTAACAGGGAACTTCCTCCCCAATCAGCACCTGTTAGGACGCGGCACTGCCCATGGAAACTCTACCTTTAGTCCAATCTAATAAATGTTCCACCCTCCACTGCCTCCCCCAAGGTCTCCCGCTCTTCTTTGTCAGCCTTCCCACAATGATCAGTAAAGAATGTCTTTACTCTCTCTAGCTTCTCTTTCATACCAGAGGAAGAAACCCTACAAACTGCAGTTATGGGGAGTCAAGGGGTCCTAAGTTTGTTATCATATTGGCTAGCTGGTCCAAAGGCCTTGACCCAAGGGTCTGGGTTTTATTAATGTGTGGACAAAGAAGGGGCTTGAGGATGAGCAACGGTGAGAATGCCAGGAAGTGGGTGAGCGCTGTGGGCTGGGCTAGGTGGGAGGTCTGAGATCACCTCTGCCATGTGTAGAGGGAAGGATCTCCAGAAAGGATAATCTGCCCAAATAATTGAGATAGTGTCTAATGTCTTGAGGTTCGTGCTTCAGCCCTGTTATGTGATCTTTTTTGGGGATCTAGAAAGTCGTAGTCTCTCATCTGGAGGCTCAGGCCCTATGGACAAACATCTTGCTTTGTCCCTACTTAAACATGGAAGCTATAGGGGTCTGGAGAAACACTGCCCTGTTCTCTTTGCTTCAAAGACTAGTCAGTACGTTGGTGGGACTGATAGGCATTGTTTAAAACCAATTAAAGAGGGAAAGAAAAGTCCTGGCCAGCTTTCTACTCATCCATATATGGAAATAGGGTCAGGTTTAGCAAAAATGGAGACAACTGCTTCTCATTCAATGTGAGTCACCTGGGTGGTCCTCCACATTAACTGTGATGTGAATTTGGTTCGTGGTTGGCACTTATATAAAACTGGCCTTGACCAAGTTTCTGGGGCATAAAGTAGGCTAAGTAGGGCTTAGCTATGTGGTGATTCTTTCTCACCATAGATAACGCCAAGAAATGAAATGTGCAAAAACTCAAGAAAGGATCAAGAATAACAAAGTCACAATTCCGAGGCAAGCACTTAAAATTTCTAAATCATTTGGGAGCCAGGACAGGAGATTAGGTAAGCATTCTAAAGCCAAGAACTGAGCACTCTGAAGAAACCAGAGTTAGGGAGGTGAGGAAAGATGAAATCTGTTAGAAATGCCCTTCAGTCCCAGGGAACCTCATAAGGTCATGAAGCTCTGGGTCATTTTCATCTGTGAGTACTGCAGTGCACTTAGGATCCAAACAAATGCCCCAACAGAAGAACAAAAACTGTGCTATTGTTTGATGCTCACTTCAAGTGAATTAATACTTTTAACAGTAACTTGAAATACAATGTAAGCATGCTATTCATAAACAAAGCAATTATAAGATTTTGAATTAGAAAGCAAAAGAAATGAATGATTTCTGGAGTACTGAATGGCGCAATTAAGTTTAAAGTGAACTACTGTCTTCAGCATTTCTCTATAAGTAAATACATCAGTATTTTCTACTTGTACAGGCTTAGAGATCTAAGCTTGGAACCTTCACCACAATTAGGCATGGTCTTTTCTTGGGGCACAACTCTGCTCTCACTAGGGCAGATGCTAGGAACCCCATCTGGCAACCTTTTTTTATTCTGATGGTAAGTATGGATAACCTGAAGGATTAGAATCAAAGCTCTGAATTTATGAAGCTTTCAGAAAACCACTTAGCATTTCTGGTCCATCTCTGAGCAAGGAATTTCCTTGGAGATGTGTTTATTTGTATTTTTCTTTCTTGGCTTCCTTCACTGCCTTGCATGCAAATCTTTTCTTCTGTTTGATTTGCTTGGATTTGTAATTTTCATGAATGCACTGTGTGAAAATGTGTTACATATCAAAGTAGCAATGCACAGAAATAACTTTCCTCAGAAGAACAATAGCCACCACTGCTTCCAGTTTGGAAGTCACAGCTGGAGTTATTTTTAGGATCTATCTGTTGGAAGAGACAAAGTTAAGGAAAAGAATAATATACTAGCTTTAGCACTTCATGCATAAAGACAATAAACTCATGTTGACAGCTCAAATTTTGAAAAAATCATGTAAGTAACTAGACAGAAGAGAAGAGAAATTTGGTTGTAGCAAGCTAGAGGAGAAATGATCTTATGGACTCTAACACTTAGAAACTATATAAAACATAACCTTATACCTTGAATTTTTAAAAAGTAAGTGTAGGCACTGGTTCCAAAGGTGCTCCCTAATGCAACTTTGAAGATCAATTATCAAGTTAACTTTTACATTTCTAGAACTATAAGCATTTCCAATCTGATAGTTCCAGAACTTCTTTCTAATGGTAACTGTCCTTAATCGGTACCACATACCTAAAATGCACCCTTATGAGTGTTTTCTTTTCCCTTTTATCACAATTTATTTGTATTTTGCATGTTATCTATTAGAGAATAACATCTGTGGGTATGCTATTCTTACAGCTGCAAATAAACAAACAAAAAAAGAAATCATTCTTCTTACTCAGGCAAAACCTTGCTGATTCTTAGAAATGAAGTGACCAGGGTAAGTGTGACAGTTTGGGTCTAATTGGTCCACCCCTTCTGCCACAAAGCTTCAAGCAGCCATGGGGCAGGGAGCCTCTAGATTGTGTGATTAAGTCATGATCCAGTGCTAGGATTATGGGTGTGAGTGCTGCTGGGATTCTAGATGAGAGTGCTACATCCTCCCTTAGGAGGATAGCCTGAATGCAATAGAAGGAAGGGAGAGGGGCGGGGCCTCTCTCTCCACCACTGTTCATCCTCTTTTGCCATTGCTGTTTTGGTACTTTCGGCTGCTCTGAACCGCTGCTCTCTGTCATGTGCCAGTCTGCTTAGGGCCAGCTAAGTGTGGACTGAAACCTCCACAAAATGTGAACTAAAGCAATCTTTCCTTCCTTAATTTGATACGTCAGGTATTTTGTCCCAGCAATGAGAGAGAAGCAACTGAGACAGTAGTAAGTCTTGCTTCAGGTAGAGCTAAATCCAGGGACTCATTGGATCAGCATTGTTTTTCTCTCCCTCAAATATACCGTCAGGAAAGTTGGCCTCATCCTTCAACTCCATATATGACCAAGGAGTCATGGACTGCTCCAGGCTTTATTTCTCACAGCATGTCAGCCCACGAGCTGGTGCATTTTCCTAATCATATTATCCCTGGTTTCAGAGAAAGTGTCCATTTTCTCTACTGTGTCATTGTTTCGTCCATGAACCAATCATGGTTGAGCCTGAAATGCTAAGGGAAACACAGGACGATCCCTGCAACGGCTTCCAAACAGAGCCTGTGTTCCTCCCCTAGACAAGGAGGGATACAGTTTGGACTCAGACGACCAATTTGTCCCTAATGTCCTAATGTCCATCCTTACCTCCTTCTACACGGCACCCACACCTTCCAAAACGCACACAGACCCAAACTATGTACTGAGAAGACGAATGCATAAGGGAAATGGCAGAGTGTAATGGGAGCCGAATCAGCTGACAGACAGGCTGGATGGCTTTCCAAGGTGGACTTTACAACCTGGGGAAACGCGACTGCAGCAGTTCTCCTTTCCTCTTCTGTAAGTTGAGGGTGAGAAGAAAAGGATTTTAAGGAAGACGACAAAATATCGGTAAAGTATACAATCTTTTTGTCTAAAACAACCGAGCATACTCCTTACTAGACGAGAATCCAATTGGCGTTAGAATTAACCTTCTGTTTTCATTTATTTCAGTCTTAATATTTTCCTATTAAAGTCTACTTTGTTTTTCATATGATTAAAGGATACCATTGAGTAGCCATAGACTGGGGTTCAAGCCTATTAAATAAATTCGGAGTGTTTTATGTAAACAAAGTTAAGAAGAATTAAGCACCTTCTGAATTGGAGACCTACTCTATTATGGAAATATAGGCTCCATTGATAATGGGAATGAGTTGATTGACTGATTGATTTGTCCCTTGGTATAGCTATAAAAAGGGGGGGGGAAGGGCGATCGTTTAGGACCTGAGATAAATACTACTCTAATCCTCCTATTTCTGCTTTACTGCAGAATGCAAGCGGACCTAGATGTAATATTTTCGTGCAGTTACCCTTTCTACATATGACAACAAAAGAAAATGAGTGCGAAATAGGCTCCTTACTTTTTCCTGCTTGTCCTCCTACTTTCTCTGGTGGTGCCACCTCTCCTATTTTGCTATGACAACGCTCTCAGCATGATAGAAGGAAGCAGCACGCTGACCTAAAGTAGTCACCCGTCGATGTCATTTTCACTGTTATTTGAAGAGAGAATACAGCAATAAAAAGAGGCACTCCTTCCAAAGTCAGCTGGCACAGAGTCTCATTAAGCATCGCATTAGTTGTTGTGCAAGGACCAAAAGCAAGAGCGCGGAGTGCCGCTGAGCTGATGTGGTTCAGAAGAAAAAAAGCTTTCTGGTAGCCCTTTAGGTCGAGGCTGGTGTTGACGTAACAAAGATAGCTACACACGTGAGTCCGGACAACACCAAGTCCTTTCCCTTTGCTAGATTTGAGCAAACCAAAGATGGAAAGCAATGCCAAGAGACCCTAAGGCACTTCAGAACAAACTAAAACATGTGCTTCCTAGAAGAAACAACTCCTGCCAGGACAGCTATTCACACACGAGACAACCCATGAAGCACTGTCTTGGTCCTTACGCAGTCCTCACACATGTAGGTGGCCTAGGAAGATGTCACTGACAGAGAGAGAGAGAGAGAGAGAGAGAGAGAGAGAGAGACCCACTGTACCTGTTCTTAGTATTATCTCAAGTGCTTACATGCTTCTCTCCTCAAGTGCTGTCTATTTCAGAACTTAAAAACCATCTCCAATAACAAGATTCTCATGACAGCGGACAAGCCAACCTGCTCCAAAGGGTGGCAGTTTCTTCCAAGTTTCTGCTTGCTCCTAAAAGTCAATTTGTATTTTGGTTTCCATAAAGAATAACGTGTGCTTGGTCAGGACAAAATAGAATCTAAAAATATGCTGACTTTTTAATCAGATCCTTAAATAAACATCTGTATGGGGCCTAGACCAAGAGAATGGGGAACTGCGTCTCCTTTCTTATCTGCTGCATCCTTGGGGCTTCATCAGGACCTGGTATGGGGTAGACATTTGATCAACGTTTGTTGAATAAATGAAAGAATTATGTAATTAATACACCGTGTTTATCCTTTGGCTTCCCGTTTTCTCAGCACACAACCCCCGCAGGATGTGCACTTCCTTTTGAAAAGCACTTCTCCGTAGGACGCAAATTGAAGGCACGGAGCACAGTTCACAGACACAAATTAATGGAACCATTTCTCTACACTTCTGTGATTTTATGAGCTGAATTATGGGTGTGGCTTATTTCATGGATCAGATGACGGAGCCTTCTAGGTCTGAGGATTCGGTACTCAGCAATTATCCAGTTAATGTGATTAATGCCAGCCGTAAAGCTGAGCATCAGCGTGGTCGCGGGGGTGTCCTGTTTCTGAGACCTGAAAAGCGCATCAAATCTGCAAGAGAAATGTTCTTTGCAAGGAATTAAGCTCCAGAGAACACCTCATTCCTCTCCAGTGCCTCCATATGGCTCCTACACCTTCCTTCTTCTGAGGTGGCTCAGTTGTTGGAAACCTTTCTCTCTGATCACGTGACGCAGATGCTGTCAGTCTGAATGAACTCAGATTTCTTCAGCACTGGACAGCGCTAATTCTGCTGCTGGAACTTGCTGACTAAGCATGGACTAAACCAGGATCCTGATGACCCGTGGTCATACGGAGAGTAAGAGAATTGCTGATTTAAATGTTATTTTCCCTTCTCATACGCCCACTCTTGAAGTTAAAATTTACCTTATGACAGGAAAACTGTAGAGAAAAAAAGTGCCCTCGAACCCACACAGGACCACACTCATGTTAGCTGGCCTGAAAGGAGCGTTTTATTGATGGCAATTAGCATGTGCCAGGCTGCTCAGCAGACCCGAACAGCAGCGATGGCTGGGGAGGCAGGGTCTCTATAGAGCAGGGAATGGAGGAAGGGGAGTCATCACGTGTCCTCTGCTGGGCTAGGGTGTTTGGGGCACAGAGGATAGAGTCCTTGAATGAAGCTGAAACAAAGCTATATGCGTAATCAGCCAGGCATAGGCCATCAAGGTTATAGCACAGCCGTGGTTGGCGCATCCCGGAACATGGGAAGCGGTGCGGGGGAAGGCGGCCCACGGCTGGGCGACCCCACACCTAAAGCACATTCAATGCTAGCAAAATGAACCAACTTCAGTCAGTTTTTTGCTACCTATCACCAAGTAAAGTGTAGGTACGAAGTCCATGTGAGCATAGACCTGTTCATGCCTGACTCCCGCCTAAGCTATGTTGACCTCTGCAGTGAGGACTGACACGTGAAGGACTGAGACAGTGAAACCTCTTGTTCAACACTGAAGGTGAACCTAGGACAGGTAAGTCCTGGGAGGAACAAAGGCTCAAAGGCAGAGATGCCTCGTTGCAGTGTACATTCTCAGCACCACGCCGTGTTCATTTTGCTTCTGGAGCAAGTCAAAGAAGGCAAGGGGGAGGGGAAGACAGACTTAGTTCTGTCCACCAGGGATCATTAGCGTTAGAATCCACATCTGCCACAGAAAGAAGAAGGCACCTTGGGGACATGTGGCCAGAGCCCACTGGCCGGGTGGAACATGATTTAGTAATTACTGTCATTTTCTACCTCTTGTTTGACTTTTAATAGTACCTAAGGTCACACATAGTCTTTCACTATACTAAAATAGCTTGCCAGTGAAATAATATAATTTGAAGGCATTGATTGGAAGCCTCCATTTCAAGGACTCCTATGAACACATTGGTCTGTTTTAACTCAACAACAGTTTTACCGATACAATAATAGTATCACAAAGCTTTTCTGCTGGAGGGTTGAGAATGTAAGTTAACAGACCGACA
>PVJA010034345.1:0-22546 GCA_004027025.1 Myocastor coypus | reverse complement strand
TAAAGACCCAGGATATAAGAGAACCTGTGCTGTAATATCCTATAACTCAGAGGTGTCCCAAATTTCCTGGTCAAGGAGATTATGGGACCTCAGAGGAAAGGGATGAATGAACTATAGTGCATCTAAGGAGAGTCACCCAGAGAAAAACATTCTCTCAGGCTTTCACAGAAAGCAAAATGGCCAAGCAATGGCCGTGACTTGTCCCGAAGGCTGACACTAACAACAGTTCTACAAAATACTGTCTATGGTCCCAAACTTAATCCTGAGGGGATTTGACCCTGGAAGATACAAAAAAAAAAAAAAGAATGTTTTGTTATATAGGTCTTGCTTCGACTTGCCCTTGACCACCCAGCAAGAAAAAGAAAAAAAAAATGCTTAATTACCATGCATGGAACACAGAGCTAGATTGGTGAGATGAGCTTTAGGAGGCTTAGATTCAATAGCCTCCAACATCACAAGCTTCACTGGTGGCCCACTGGAATTGCAGAACTTTTGACTGTGTATGTATCTGCTTCCTCTTAGGCCAAAGAGAAGTATATTTTTTTCTTTTTTTTTAATTTTTTTCTAAGCAACATCAATTGGGAGTTGGGTCATGCCCACACACTGTACTCTGTAGAACGATTGTGAGGACAATATGCAATATGTCAACTTTCAAAAAAAAGAAAGGGGAAAAGAATAAAAAAAAAAGTAATGTTGATTTAAAAGGGTTAATGTTTAATTGTTTGATCAATCTTATATACCTGTATGTATTAATCTAAACTGATCTGATTATGAAAATATGTAATATAACCATTGTTAAACTTAAAAAATAAAAATGTTAAATTTAAAAAGAAAGATTTCAGGGAAAATAGAAGCTATCTAAATTATTGGTAGGCATATATACTAACACAACTCTGCAGAGTCAGCATCTGCAGATAGGGAAAATAACAGAACAGGTCTACTAGCTAATCCTGAGTAGAACATATTAAAAAACCAACTTTACTAGAGAAAATCCCCTGGGAACAGGTCCAGGACAGGAATAGAGAAAGAAAAATCTAATTTAAAAAAAAAGCACCAAATGACCTTGAGACTTGCACAAACAGGCCAAAAACAAAAACAAACAAACAAAAAACAGACAGGAAAAATACAGCGAAAACATGAAGCACACAAACAATAAGCCACCTCCATTTCAAACAGCACATAGGAGAAGCAAAAGGTGGAGGGCTAAGGCAGTATGTATTTATATCTGTATACTGTGTGTGTGTGTGTGTGTGTGTGTGTGTGTGTGTGTGTTCATGTGTATCACTCCAGAGTCACTATACTATTTACTCTAGGATCATTACAGAGTACAGTAGATATCTGCATGTCCCCTAAAGAACTCTAAGCTAACTGTGAGTAAGGTAGCCCTGGCCAACTAACTGCCCACCTCAAAGACAAAGCTTTAAAGGTATGTCAAGGACACATAAACAATCAAACAACAAAAAAGCTACATGTAGACCACCAGAAAAAAATATTAAAGAGGTTCTAATCCAGTTATATCAAGTTCCAAGTGTGAGTCTCTGACCCCTCCATAAAAAAAAAAAAAAAAAATACAGGAACAAAAGCCCACTCTCCACTCTATCATTGTCTGCCATCAGTGAGTACATCGCCTGGTTTTTCTTCATTACTGTTGGGGTGATTCAATCTTTCATTCCTGAAGTCTGAACCATTAGTAGTCTTGCCTGAATTAAGTTGTTGCAGTTCCCGTTGACTTTAATTACACAGCATTAAAATTCTAAGATGTCCTAAAGAAGCATCCTTATTCCATGCACATTCTTCCCTCCCTTTAAGGAGAGGAACAGCCCATTTTCCCTTCCTATTGAGGTTCAATCTCTCCATCCAGCAAAGTAGCTTCATCTTTTGCCTATTGAATCAAAGATGTAAGATCCCACAATAGACAGGCAGTAGTCTTAACTTCCAATTCAAAGGGATCATTATTTCATCTCCTGGTAGAAGAAATCCTCTTTTTGGAACTAGTAGCTTTAGGTCAGGAGAACATAAAATCTCAAGAACAAGAAGTAAACATTGTTCTAGTGAGTCACCACTAGAGTGAGGCAGTGTCACTCTCATTTCCAGCACATAAAGGCGAAGAGAAAGCCTAAATGTTTAGTGGCATCTCCTCAAAGGGACTCAACCACCTTGTAGTTCATGGGGTTCTGTTGTATAAACTGGCTCAAGTGTAGAAATTGCTGGAGGGGTTACACTTTTCTGTTCTTATTATTCAAGTTAGACTTTGCTTCATTTGACTTAGATCTTTTCTGCTTGTACAGTTTAAGAGTTCTTGGTTGGAACACTAATGCTACAGGTCTCTATAACAGATTCTATACTAATTACTAACTCTGTTGCTCATTACAACCCCATTCACTTTGCTTTTGGTGACATTGTTGCCACTGGGCCCTGGCCATTCTGGAATCCATTTACCTCCATTATCCTCTGACTTGGATCTTAAATGTTGCCTAAAGGCTGTAATGCTAAAGGCCTGTGGTGCCTAGTGGGAAATGGTGAGCCCTGAGCCACTGACATATCCCCAACATGAGCCCATTTGTTCTACCATATGCTCCTCACCTGTTTATGGGACCAAGAGTCCACATACTGAAACTTCTGAAACCATAAGCCACAGTAAGTCAACTTATGGTTGTTTGTTTCAGGTGCTTTTTCACAGTGAGGAAATGCCTAACATGCATGACATTTAAGCTTCCTAATTTAATGGCTATAGTATTCTATTGTAAGGTGAAAACCATAGCCTACAGTGATGAAGAGCTCTTCACTATGGTCTCCCCTCACAAAGTCTCATTGCTGGGCTGAACGATGTATGTTGTGGGCTCTCTCAGGGTTGGTGAGTATGTCTTAAGCAACAAATCCACTGTGACATTCCAATCACCTTAAACCTGTGAATCTCTTCTTCTACATGATCCAATACAGTTCTGACATTTCTAACTCATCCAATGGGTCATATTTTTATCCATATTTGACCAAATATGGTTATGCAACCAAATATGATCTTTTCTAATTCTTCAAGATCCTGCAACATGAAGTGCATAACCTCTGCTTAGTGGATCCCAGCAATAAATTGAGCTGGACACAGCCTTATATTTCACCCATCATTATCTCAGCTCCTTCACATCCATTTCTATATGTCTTCCCCAGATTAATGCTGGTAAAGTTAGAAGACTCAGGTAGTCCTTTTTGTTGTTTAATGTACTTCCTTGTAGGTAACATGAATTCTGCCTGCAAGAGCCTATTGTAACTCAAGATTAATTATATATCTAGAAGCAAAAAGGAGATTCATCTGTATCTACCAGGTAACTCTTTCAGGAGATCATGTGGACATTTGCCAAGTAATGCAAAGTGAAACCCTCTGCAGTGAGGTGGAAAAGCTGATACCAATGAAAGTAGGAAGGATAGGAAGACCATGAAGCCTATAGCAACAGAAAGGTGGTTTCCACTGGGAGTGGGGAGTATCCTTCCACTAGGGACAGACAGATTGTTTCCATAGGAGTTGCATAGGCAGTTTCAACTGGCAAAAAAGGCATAATAATGTGGGAGTTCAATGTCCCCAACCTTATCAGAGTATTGGCCACGTTCTTCCTCCAACTAATGGATCCCATGCCTTCCTCTAAATGTTTTACTTCAACAGTAGACATCTTGAGGAGCTGATCATCCAGCGTGTTAATTTATAGTTCTGCCAGTTGCACTGGAATTCTGTATGTGGTTTACAGGAATTCTGGCTGTACAGTTGTAGGCCCTCCTTCAAGGGCCATCTAAATGATCTCCAGGTAACTTATGTGATGATTGAGCTGAGAGTTTAAACCCCTGTCCTCCATTTTGTCCAGTGGCATCATTAGCAACAGGTCAAGCCCATTATACTCATTGGTTTAACAAAGTCTTTGGAAGTTTTTTTGCATAATACCTAAATATGTTTTCTACAAGAAGTTTACTGAGATTATCTAATAGCAATATTTTTCGTATCTCTATTTCCATAGCATATCATACACTGTTTGTGCTCTCCTTACTTCTGTAAATAAAATCATTATTGGCCTAAAGTCTAATCAAATTACAGAACCAGTTCCAGCAACTCCAGAATTAATTCAAAAGTCTCATTCTTAAAACTCTGTTCCTGAAGACCATTCATGGTACCAAAGCTGTATTATCGTGTATTCTCTAGAGAAACAGAATCAAACGCATCTATCAGTGGGCATTCCATATCCATATTTGTGAATTCAACCAACTACAGATTCTTTCCTATGTAATTAGATCTATAGTGGTTGCAACCAGACTGAATTTTTCTGTTTTTTCTCTCTTGCCAATGTTTCTGAAACAGTACAGCATAACAACTACTTATATGTTATTTATACTGTATTAGGTATTGTAGGTCATCTAGGGATAATGTAAAGTACATAGAACAATGTGTATAACTTATATGTAAATACTATACTATTTTTTGTAAGGAGCTTGAACATTCATGGATTTTTATATCATTAGGGATAGTATCTCACAAAGATACTAAGGGACAACTATAGAAACCAGATAGGTAGGTAGATAGATAATAGATAGATAGATAGATAGATAGATAGATAGATAGATAGATAGGTAGATAGATAGATAGAGACAAAGACAGTTACTATAAAGAATTGGTTTATGCCATTACATAAGCTCACAACTTTCAAAATCAGCAGTTGAGTTGGCAGGACCTGGAGTCAGGATAGCCCATGGTATTATTATAGCCTACATGCCAGCAGATTTGAGACCAGAAAGAACCAGTGTTTCATTAAGTCTATAAGTAGGAAAATAAAAATGTGATATTCTGGTTGAAAGATCATCAGGAGAGAAGAATTCTCTTATACTCAGGGAATGGTAAGCCTTTTTATTTTACTCAGGTCTTCAGTTGATTGGATGAAACCAACCCACATTATGGAACATGATATTCTTTATTCATTCTATCCATTTGAAGATTAATCTCCTCCAAATAGAAAGAAATACCCAGAATTATGTTTGACCAGATATTTGAGCACACTAGTCCAGTCAAGCTGACATACAAAATTAACCGTTGCACTTACCTAGTACGGTCTTTTTATTCACTAATCTGTCTGCCTTATGTCGTTTCTGTTATGGAGAAAAAATTATTTCATAAAATATTCAAAATATGCAATCTGGTTCCTAGTAGAAAGCAGAGTGGGTTTAATCAAGTGTAGAGAGCCAGTCTAATTATAAAATCCAGTTTGGCTGTAACTGATCTCTGTTCCTATTGGCGCTCATGGGCCTCTCTCCATTGAGATGTGACCACAGAAGGGAGCAAGCAAAGCAGCTCAGTGTGTGTGGGCTCTGTCATCTCTTACTAGGTCTAAGTCATCTAGAGCTGATGGAAAGTACATAAGACGTGCTCAAATGAAGCACATACATGTGCACACACTCAAAAACACTGGTGCTTTGTAGTGTGCCTGTTATATAGTAAATGTCACTTGAACTGTTAGCATATTATGTGTTTATTACTTATAATGACCATTTTTGGTCAAACACATAATTAGAAATTCTGGACCCTTTTTGCTCCAATTTAAACTGAATATTCTGGGTCCAGTGAGATAGTTCAGCCAACTAAGCACCTGCTTAGGCAAGCACAGGGACCAGGGCTTGATTCCCAGCACCACTTGCCTCCAGCCCTGGCCTGGGCACGCTGAGCTGACCACTGGGTCTGGGTGTGATAGTGCACACCTGCAATCCCAGGCTAAAACCAGGAGGATCTCTAGGAGTCTGAGCTGCATTGTGAGACTCTGTATAAAATACATAAAAATGAAATAAAGTGAAGATTCTAATTAACTGTGAATGCCACGAAAAAGTGGAATTTATCTGTGACATAGGTTTATAAGGATAGATGTATGTTTATAGGCAGAAGCATGTGAAGAGCAATCGCTAGCAACTTCAGAAAATAAACATTAAGACTGTGAGTACAGGGAAAGGAGACGCTGCTAGAGTGACTCTAACCATAGCTGTCAGCGGCAGAGTGAGCAGAAAACAAGGCTAGGGGCTGGGGAGATAGCTCAGCCGTCTAAGCGCCTGGCTGATCCACAGTACCACCTGCCATGCCAGCCCCAGAATCCCAGGAGCACCATTCCAGTCACTGAAACTGAGCATGGGGGTGCACACCTGTAACCCCAGCTCTGGGAAGGCTGAGACAGGAGGGTCACTATGAGTTCAAGCTACATAGCAAGTCCCTGTACCAAACAAACAAATAAATGAATAAGATCTTTTAAAAGCCTCTTTAAAAAAGTTAGATATTTCCCAGGACCTGTGACAAAGCTAAAGCTAAATGAAGACATCGTAGCACTCAAGCACACATCTCTTTCAGTTACATAAAAGTTTCTCCTGAGGATGGATTATATCTCCAGAGATACCATCACTGTTCTTCTAACATGACCTGCTAAGTCTCATCAGTCTCTCAAACAGTACATTACTTTACATTTCAAATCTCAAAATGTTAGTTCAGTTTTCATACAAAATATCAACTTACAAGAATTATACCAGTTTCAACTGATTAAGGGGAAAAAAGATCAAAACAAAATACCTCAATAGTCAAGGCCGTGGTTTTGAGAACATTGCACTATCAGTAAACTTACATAATCTTCTATAATCTCTTTGATGCCTGAAATTGTAAGAATAACCATCAAAGGCAAGAGAGTTGTATATTTTCCGGTTGGAGACACATCTGGAACTTGCTACAAAACAATGAGAGTTGCAGTATTAATCTGATGATAAAATCCTTGTTATACTTTGCTTATATTCAAAATCACACTACTAGTAGCCAGGCCCAGAACACAAACACAATAGACCCAGTAAGTAAAAGGTCAAGGAAAAAGCTCTTGGCACATCCTCACTGGCCCTTTAGTTGATAGTAAATATCACATGATGGAAAAGTGGCCAGTGCAGTTGCTTAAGATCTCTGTTGTTATGTCAGGCTTTTCATCAGATACGTTCATTCTGTTTCAAAAATAGAGGCCAAAATCTAATTATGTATGAGCTTAAAAACCATCTTTTCAAAGCAGTTGCACCCAGCTAGATGGTTAGCTACTTTAATTGAACTTACTTCTTTTTCAGGCAGAGGAGAAAAAATTTTGGAGCCCCAAGAGAATATGTCCTAGGTATAAATTATGGATCATACTACAGGGCTGCCCCTACTGTTTATGAGCAATAAACTCATGCAAAGTTGAGGCTGTGGTGTTTTCTGATGCATGCAAGTGAGGTGCTGGCGGGTCCAACCCATTAATTTTCTAGATTTAGAGTCTTAGGCCTTTCCAGATGTGGGCCTCAGTGCCCTCCAACTGCCTTATTATTTCTCACTTGCTTATTATTTCTTTTCACAATTCATCAAGATAGTGTTTAAAGCTCCTGAAAGTCCTTGTAGTGCTATCAAAAGGATTCTGAATAACAGAGAAAAGAATTTTTAAATTTCAGATTGCCTGAGGCATCTGTGAACTCTGCCTTTGCAGTATCTTTTGAATCTCTCCTCTTTTTCATAATCCTGAAGTTCAGCTCTGTTATGGTTTCTGTATAGGTATCCCCCCAAAGCCTCCTGTTGTCATGGGGCTGCATCTGGAATTTGTAATTGATTATTGTGGGTGCTGCCCCTCTCCTGGGGCAGGTGATTTGCATTTCAATGTAAAGTAGGAAGAGAAGTTAGCTGCTTAAGCAGCCACCAGCTCTTTCCCAGAGCTCTTGCTCTCCTTCTACCTTCCTCCTGCCATGGAAGGTTGCCCTCTGCCATGTGCTAGTCTGCTTTGGAACCAGCTGTATATGGACTGAAACCTCCAGTAACTGTGAGCTAAATAAACCTTTCCTTCCCTCATTCTGAGTATTGGATGTTTGTCCCAGCAAGGAGAGAAGAGTAACTAAGATAAGCTCCAAGCTGGTAATTTAGGCTAAGACCCTCTTCTCTTTTCTGATTACAAGGCTAACCAGAGTCATTGCCTTACCCTGCAAATCACTAGTGCTACTGGCTTCTATCTCTAGGCCAAAGTCCAAGCTTCTGAATTCAACATATTCACCTTACACCTTGGCTTCACCTAACACTGCTAGTTAGTCTAACTTATGCTCTGAAAGTCAAACTTTTTACTCTTTCCAGAATATTCCACGTACTTCGGAAATTTTTATTACTTTCAATTTGTATTTTGCTTGTAGACAGACAGACAGACAGACAGACAGACAGACAGACAAAGACAGAGATCTCAGTATATCTATATATGTAGAAAGCTTCACAGTGAGGTTATCTTTCTCCCTATCTGCTTGACTTCTGATTGCTAGCTAGCATGAGTGCCCCGACTGGCAGTACTGGGAGGTATCATGGACCTTGAAAAGATGAAGTTCAGTGAAATGTCCTCAGGTCATTGGAGATGTGCTCTTAAAGGGGACCACGGGGCCTTTCCCACCCTCTTTCTCTGTTTCAGTTAAAGGCAGGGCAATTTGCTCTCACATATTCCCGCCATTCTTACCTATTGCCCTCACCAAAAGCCAAGATAACAAGCCTATCTGATTTTGAACTTTTGAGCTCCAAACTGTGACTTAAATCAATTATTAGTCTTTATAAATGTAGTTTCATCCAGCATTTGTTGTGACAAAGCAGAGCTGATTGATGGACTAGTTCTCCTCCAGAAAGGCTACCAGTATCTTAGGTTCCATGTCTTCTGCTGGCTCCAATGCCCAGAAGCCTTCTGTTGACCCTGCATACAAGCCAAGATCCTAATTTTCTAACATTTGGTTTCAATGGAACATTTTAACAGTAGTTTTTCTTCTTTAATCTTAAACCAGATGCATCCAATATTCCTGTAGTAAATTTTAAATGTGTCCTACAGTATCGTATGTTAGACTCTGAACTCTCCAAGGGAGGGACCACACCTAAAAATTCATCCTTAGATTTTTAATTCCATACACAGGTTCTAACTTACTGAATCCAATTATGACTGAGGTAAAGTTGACAAATTTATTAAATTTTGTTCCAAATTTTAACATTTTCTAGATCTCTTTTCCTATTTTTAAGGAATATATAGTTTCATGACAGAAAAATAGATCCGTTATATAACTTAAGTTATTGTTTTAGGCTTTTTTTTTTTTTTTTTTTTTTTTTTTTTTTTTTTTTTTTTTTTTTTTTTTTTTTTTTTTTTTTTTTTTTTTTTTTTTTTTTTTGTACTTTAGGTAAGGGTCTACAGGGTGCTCAGAGTCTCACTACTATATCGCACTCATAGTGATCCACCTGTTTACTGCCTCCCAAAAGCTGGGATTACAGATGTGTGCCACGACTCCCAGTCTCAACTGCCATCTCAGCACATACTGGGGATGGGGCCAGCATGGTAGGCCCAGGGATTGAACCCCCAGCTGCTGCACCTGCTTGCAGGTGCTTCAATCCACTGAGCTATTTGGCCAGCCCTTGTTTTAGACATTTAGAGAAGGTAGATGTCTGAGATGGCATCCATTTGGGGAAGTTTGGAAGAGGATCATTTTGAGTTTTCACTTTGAAGAGAGTAGAAAGAATACACCCAGATTAGTGCCATTTAGGTTTACATAATAGCAGAGCCTAGAGTCCAGAAACAGGAAGAAAACTGGAGACTTGTGAGGGGGTGTGACAGGTTGGACAATGAGATTTATACTAAAAATAGGCTCAACAAATGGTAGTAAATAAGTTATGGAAAGCCTTGAATGTGACTCTTTGAAAAAGATGCCATCTTAAATTAGCATTTGGATTTCTTTTAAATTATTCTCTCCAAAGTATAATAAAATTATCCTCTTTCACAGGTGGCATAAATAATCATGACCAATCTTGCAAGGAAATTTCATTAAAATTCTACCCTAATCAGGATAGAATGTGGGCCAAATAATTTCTTTGGCATCCACATGTCTTCTCAAGCCAAATATGGAATTTCAATGGCTCATTGAACAACTTAAATATTACAACAAGAGAACTGTCTTCATCAAACTGTTATTTCAGCTAAGCAAGTTGTTATGAGTGCTTGAATTTCAATGGCTCATTGAACAACTTAAATATTACAACAAGAGAACTGTCTTCATCAAACTGTTATTTCAGCTAAGCAAGTTGTTATGAGTGCTTGAGAATCTTAGTCTAATAATATGTTCAAAAATATTACCTGCAATATGCTAATAAACAGAAAGAAAACATTGGCAGTCTTCCTAAATTGTAGGTACAAATATCGAGGGAGAAACGACCACTTGCTGTACTTGGCTGTGCTGTACATGATAAGAAAAATGCAAATTTGTGAGCTAATATTCTGAAACATAAAAATATTAATGGAAAACATGAAACCCGATTATAAATCAAAAGTGCATTAGTATTCATAAAACCATCATCTTTTCCCAAACATAATTTGCTTCTTTTTTTTTTTTTTTTTTGTCTTTTTGAGACAGGGTCTCACTATGCAGTTCAGGCTGGCCTTGAGCTCACTTTTGTAGCCCAGGCTGGTCTCGAACTCACACCGATCCTCCTGCCTCAGCCTCCCGAGTGCTGGGATTACAGGTGTGAGCCACCATGCCCGGCAATAATTTGCTTCTTGACAATATCTACTGTACCCCTAAATGATCCCAGAATAAAAGGAGAATAACTTTCCTTAATTCAAGAACTCAGAGTGATGACCGTTGTTAACATAAAAACTGAAATACCAAAACCAAGAGACAATGTTGCCTAAGCATGTCAAAAAGGAAAGATACAAAAAAGAATGCCACCTTTGATTTTCCCTATGAATAATATGATTTTCTCATTTATTTACTCAACATATTTATTGAGCATCTACAATGTGCCACACATGATTCTAGGTTCTTGAGATACATCAGAGAAAACACAAAGATATCTCTCTGGTGTTTACATTATGATGAAGATAAACAACAATCAATAAACATAACAAATAAGTTAACCATAGATATATGTTAGGATGATAAGCAAGATTTATTTCATATGGCTTGTAATACAACACAATTTCCAGTCAATTCTAGATTGTAGTTTTAAGGAGTGACAAGAACCATCAATTTTTTTATATTATTGAATGTTTTATCATTAAAAGCTATCTTAAATCTATTGCACCCAAATGTCTAGTGGAAAGAAAATCCCCAACAGTATATTTCTTTTCTCCTAATTGGTGTACTCTGCTTAACAAACTTCAGGATTAAAAAAAATCATAAAAATGCTGCAGCATTTTCAATTACCCCACAAGGATGGAGCAGAGGATAAGGCCATAATATAGCCAAAGTTTAGAGTAAATGCAACAACATATTAGTTAGGAATGAGTACGAGCATAATTGGAAAGTTATGAGGATCATTAAGAGGTCTTGCTATGGTTTAGATAAGTATCTCCCAAAGGCCAATGTGTTGGTATTCTGCTGCTATTTGAAGGAGGATAGAAAAGGTGGGGCCTAGTGGGAAATCTTCTGGTTGGGGATATTACCTTGCCTGAGACAGTGGAACCCCAGCCCCTTCTTCTTCTGGGTCTTTACATTTAAAATTAGCCATCATAAGTCCACCCATATCACTTTAGGACCAATTTGCATATTCTTAAACTCCATGCAAAGATTACAACAAGGCCATAGTATCAGCTAACAGGACACAATATCCTTAATACAGCCAGTGTCCGGAATACAACAGAATTGCATGTACTGCTGCCATGGTGTGCTGCCTTGCCATAGGTTCAAAAGCAACAGCATCAACCAACCACGACTGAAACCTTCAAAAATATGAGCTGAAATGAATCTTGGCTCTTTTTATAACTTTTTTGTCTTTCATTTGGTTTATTGTATTAAGAAAAAAACTTGATTAATATGATCCTTGTTGACTGATCTTGCCATTGAGAGGGAAACCAGAGCCTGAGAATGGTAGTGGGCAGGTAGTGAGTCTGCAGAAATCCTGCAACACTGTTGCACTTCACTATAGAAAGAAAGAATGAGCATCCTCCTGACTAGGGGATAAGCAAAAAGCCAAGCCCCAAAGATTAGGTCCTAGGTAGCATCCGTTTCCACAAATTATGCACCTGGCATCTTGGGGCCTATAATTGGGTACACCTTCGCCAGCTTGAAGGGTGGGGAGGGCAGAGGGAGGCTTGAATAGGCCACAAGTCCTGGTGAAACAGGGAAGAGTAAGTCCTGTGTCATTCTCAAATAATTCTGGTCATTGTGTCATGGAAAACAAAGAATAGCATGAAAGCTACTGAGAGACAGAACACAAACTGAACTAACCATGGCAATATAGATATAGATATAGATATAGATATAGATGTAGATATAGATATAGATATAGATATAGATATAGATATAGATATATTATATATATACAATAATTGTGTAGTTAATAAACATAAGAAATTTTATTATTCAATGAGTCAATATGCAACATAAGAAATACAAGAAGCAAAAAAAAAAATCATGCTATGAGGCAAAATACCAAACTCAATTTAAAAGAAATATTCACACAGAAGATCTGAGGATATTTCTAAATAAATATCTACTGAGATGTAGAGAAGGTAAATTAGGAAAGAAAAGCAAGTAGGAAGAGTTTTTATGTTGCTTTAGGACAAAGTTAGGTTTAAATGAAGAATAAGCAGAAAAAGAGGATCACTTTGTGAAAATTAAGAAGATCTATAGCAAGATGCTACACAAAAATATGCATCACTTAATATAAAATTTCACGAGATTAAACACTGCATACATAATAAGGGAACAACAGACACATAATAATGAAGAGTATCAACATAATTCTCTCAGTCTTTGCCCAAATAAAAAGATGCTGAAGATTTGGGTAATATAGCTAATGTAAAACATTTATATTTATCAATGAATAAACTGAGAGATATGTGTGTACTACTGTGTATTATCAAAAACTGAACTCTTAATAGAAAATATGCCTTTTTTCAGTCAGGCATGGTGCTACACACCTGTAATCCCAGCACTCGGGAGGTTGAGGCAGGAGAATCAGTGCAAGTTCAAGACCAGCCTGGGCTACAAAAGTGAGCTCAAGGCCAGCCTGAACTACATAGTGAGACCCTATCTCAAAAAGAAAAAAAAAATGTATTTTTTCAATCATGAATAGTTTCAGCAATTAGCCATATATAAACAAATAAATAATAGGAGTAATTCATATTTTCTATTTCTCACCACAATGCAATAAAAGTAGAACTGAGAAACTGAAATAGGAACCAGAGGGAGGAGGAGGAAGAGGAGAAGAGGAAGAGGAAGAGGAGGAAGAAGAAGGAAGAAACAAGAAGAAGCTAGATAGTATCAGAATCCTTCACTTGTTAGGGATTTACGTAAAACACAAAGTCAGAGCTGTCATTCTAGTATAAAAAAATCTATAGACCCATATTAAGGTATGTAATGTCACACTTCTGTAGTCACAGCTACTCATGAGGCAGAGGCAGGAAGATCGCTTGAGCTCAGGAGTTTGAGGGCAGCCTGGGCAACTCAGCAAGCCTCTTATCTCAAAAAAAGAGTCTTTTAGATATGCCTTTAATGGAGCAGACTTATGCAACTAAGAGTAGCATTATAAATCAGTTAAGACAAAATGACTGATCAACCAACTAGAAAATTCATAAGGCAAGGTCTCTACCACATTCCTTACACAAAAATAAATTCTACCTGGATGAAACAAAGGTCCAGACAGGACTGCCTAGGGGTGATGAGGTGGGAGAGGAGTATTCCAGGAAAGAAAAGTTTTGGCCTGCGTTCTCCTGACACAAACCCGGGGCTCCCCCGAGACCCAGCTGCAAGCCTAGTGCGTAACAAACTATTTCCTGAGCCTCTGCCGTGCCTGTTGCTGCCACATCTAACCAATCATGTCATCCACGAGCACAGCACTATGCTGGGCAGAACTTTCCTCAAGCGAGAAAATATTTCTTCCTAGGAGGAATCCATTGTAAACCTCAATTTTTAATTTGCTTTAATATGCTTATAATAGCCAGGCATGGTGGTGCACGCCTGTAATCCCAGCATTTGGGAGGCTGAGGCAGGAGGATCAGTGAGAGTTCGAGACCAGCCTAGGCTACAAAACTGAGCTCAAGGCCAGCCTGAACTGTATAGAGAGACCCTGTCTCAAAAAGACAAAAAAAAAAGCTTTTATTTTGACAAAACCAGATACCAGTATAAGAGAGCATTAAGCAAAAGATTAAAATCTATAGAATTTATGTTACAATTTAGCAAATACAGTTTTAGAAATGAGTTACTTTTAGACTGGTCAACAATACGGTGACACTTTTGCACCTGATTACAATATTAATATATAATGTATTTATTATATAGAATGGCACATTAAGCTAAAAAGAGACATTTATTGATCAGATAATCTTCTGCACATAATTTTAAAGGTATTTTTATTATAAAAATCCCCAAATTTATACAAAGATGGAGAGACCAGACGATGAATCTACTTTCTTCTCCCTCACCTGTAACAACTATCAATTCGTGGCCAACTTCTTTTGTCTAAATTTTTCACTTCCCCAACATCCCTACATTATTTGGAAGAAAATCCCATAGATTACGTAATTTCATCTATAAATGCTTCAGAATAAAACAGATACAAAATCCTAAAACTTAACTTTCTTATATATGGCCTTATCTAGAACTGCATAACTGTATGAATGGTAAATTCCCTAAATAAATTTCCCAAGGAGGCACAAAACTGTCTAGAGGACTAAGTTCACGTCACTAACTCTGGACCTGGGTTGGATCCCTTCACCACTCAACAGCTCTGTTTCTTCATGATTCTTCCAATCTAGAAAATCTGAGATCCTTCCCTCAATCTAAATTTCCTTGGTTATATTTAAAAATTATTGTTTGTAGTAGTTGATACATTGTGTCAACTTGGCTGGAAGACTCAGCGGCCGGGTTCCCTGTTGCTGGGAGCTCCGCCCTGAGGTACAATTGGTTCCTCCCTGAAGCATGACCAGGGCCTGCCTAGGATATGATTGGCTCCTCCCTAGAGCAGGATCAAGGGCCCATCCTGGGGTATGATTGGTTCTACCCTAGGGCACAATGGGCCCACATCAAAATGACTGAGCACAAAGAGACTTTTTAAAGAGCTGAGGAAGGAGTCAAGACTTCACTTTGTCGGAGAAGCTTCTGTCTTCACATTTGGCCTGGACTTCATCATCTGACTTGCAGCGCAGACTCTTCAACCTCCCGCTTGAATCTTTTGCTATCTGTCACAGACTCTTCAGCATCCATTATAGACACTTCAGTCTTCCAGCACAGACCCATCAGCCGATGGATAGAGACTTACATGGAGCGCTGCAGTGAAGTCCAGACCTCGGGATTGAATTCTTCAGTCCGGAGCATGCAGACACCCTCTGCACACTTTCTCATCTGACTCTGTGGCTGACTATTGTAAGCCAATCTTATAATTCCTTATAGATTGTATATTTTGTGTTAATATCCATTCTTTATATTATATCTATTCTGTTCCTCTAAGTAAAAGCCTGACCAATACATTTAACTAAATATATTTATTAGTTGTACTAACAAATCTACTATGTATACAACGAGAGAAGAAAATGAGTTTTCAGATCACAAGGTTTTGGGTTATTTCTAGCCCTTCCACTGAATAGTCAGATGACCAACAGCAGATGATACACTGATTTCCTGTGTCAGTTTCATTACTATTAAGAGGACTAATAATATCCTTCAAGGGAAAATAGTATGAAAAGAACTAGAGTGATTATCACAAAAATAGGATAGTTCAAATAATTTACCAGAAAAAAATACTAAACGTTATATGGAATATTTTGAACAAAAAGGCAAGACTAAGCTTTTTTGCTGTTATGACTTAAAAGTAACTGCTTCCCTCCCCAAAGCCTCATGGGGGCTCCTATTCAGGGCTTTGGGAAGGTGGCTGGATTATGAGGCTAGTATAGCTGTTTTGCCATTAGGAGGTGGGGTCTGTCAGAAGAGGCAGATCACTAGAGGGGAGACCTGAAAGGGTGTGTGTCCCTCCTTCCCTTTTCATGCCATCTACTGAGCTTTTTTAAAAATATATTGCCATATTTTTTTTTTATTTCCAGGCTCTATTTGTTTCTTTTACAAATCAACTTTTTAACAAGTACTCTCTTGATTTTCATTCATACTTTTTTTCCTTTAAACATTTTACACATCATAATTAACAAAAAATACCCTGATTTTATAATCTACACAGATAATTGCTCTACTGTTGCCTGCAAAGGGGCTAATTCTACTTGCTTTTGATTATTTGTTTCACTCTTTCTACTTATTCTCACCAATAAGGCCTTAATTTGTTGTGTGTGGGCACACATACGATTAAACGTCCTCTCTGGGAAGCCCTTAGTCCCTGAGCCGATGGTCTGCTTTTGCTCTGCCAGATGCTTGGGGATACCAGCAACCTGGAATCATCTCAAAATATATGCAGATTTAAATTCTGGATTATGCAGATATCAATATAGGAAACAAACCCATCAGAAGGTAGTTAGTATATGTTAGTAATTCTTAAGATTTTGTTTGTTTTTCTGTCTAATGCTACAGCCAAATTTAGAACAGTTTAAGTTTCTTTGCTGCAAGCTTATGCAAGGTCAGATTTTTTTTTTAATTGTATTCACCCACCACTGAGGATGCAATCTTCCCAAGGTACTAGCTTATAGAGGCAGGTTCTCTGTGATAGTTAAGATTAACTGTCAATTTGACCGAAATATGAGACTCTTGAAAAGGTATTTGGGCAGTGGGAGCTCTGCTCACACGTGGAGTACTTCGTGATCCTTACAGAGGAATGTCCCACAGGACCCAGCACAGGTGGTGGTGGGTCCCTGGGGCCATGCTGGTGGAAGGTACCCCTCCTGCTGAGGCTCTTCCTGCTTCCTTTCCTGGTTACCATGACATCAGAAGCCTCTTTCCATCACACACTTTCGCCATGATGTCTCTACCTTGAAGCCACCCCACTTTGGACTAAATTCTCTGAAACCCTGAGCCAAGTTACACCTCTCTTCCTGTAAGTGGTTAGTGCTGGGCATTTTTATCTCAGTGATGGCAAAACTTACTGATACAGTGTCCAATCCTATACTCCACTCTGCATGAGTTCTGGGCTTTATGCCTCTTCCACAATTGGGCATTACAACTGAAACCCCTGGTGAGGAGATGAAGTCTCCTGAGCAGCCATCCAGTTTAGTGTCCCCTGTATCTTTGAGTTTCTGCTGTGGCTTCACTGTGGGACCACACACATACCTCATTCTTGGCAGGTCAGTGATGCATATTTTTACACAATATCATCAGTTCATAGTCAAAAAGCTTAAAACTATTGTGCTAATGGATCCAACACCTGGACTTAGTGCCTGGGTTTTTTAAACAAGGACTCAAAAAGTAATTTCTTTTCAAATTTTTATTTAATTGTGCTTCAGAAATAAGTACTCATTTCAGTGAATTCCTCAGGACACAGCACTCTTAAGAAAGACCAGTACAAAGTCCCCAATAAGAGATGACAGTAGGGAGTCCAGATTTGTAAGGATCCCTTTGAAAGTACTTATCTTATGCTTAAAGAAGTTTCAAAGAGAGCTAGGGATTGGCATTGCCAGGTACTTAGCTGAAACAAGTGAGAACAGAGATCACAATGGGACAGTGGCTTTGGCGTGAGCTGAAAGCAAACCTTAGAATCCGTGGTGAGCCTGACAATTGCAAGCCCTTGCAAGATCGGGAAAAGTATTACAGCCTGAAACATAAAACCGCATGGCTTGACCCAGACAAACTGGAAGAAGGACCCTGTCTGCCTCCTGCCTCCTCCCCTCCCAGGTATGTATCTTCTCACCTGATCCAGTTGGAGCAGAAATTGTTGTTGAGGTAGTCATTGATATAAATGGTACGAGGTTTTGAGATTTCTAAGCCTCGCTGATATCTTTGCCAGCCCATCCTTTCCGCCACCTTTTGACACCCAAAGGAAAGATGAATGGATCCTGCAGGGAGAAAGCACAGACATGGCGCCCAGCCTTCTCAGCCCCCAGCTCCCTCCT
The DNA here is from genome assembly GCA_004027025.1 of Myocastor coypus. NCBI lineage: Eukaryota > Metazoa > Chordata > Mammalia > Rodentia > Myocastoridae > Myocastor > Myocastor coypus. The sequence goes on along the minus strand of PVJA010034345.1, from coordinate 4,550 downwards.
GACCTTCATCTCCTCTAGAACCAGGCCAAGACACAGGGTGGCTGCACCACAGGGGCCACATGGGCTCTCTGGCATCTTGCACAGCTCTATCCCCTCTCCAGCCTCCAGACTCCAGCTGGTATGGGGCTCAGGATACAAAGCACCCCAAAGGTGAGACAGGGCCCAGAGACTCAGCCAGAGTAGGCCAAGGCCGCCTTCATGATCCCTCTTTTGGCTACTCCTTAGCCAGGCATATTTTCCCCTGAGAAAAAGTATCTATTTTAGAAAACCTGTAGTCATAAATTCATTCCCTATACCTTTTAAAGTGTGTATAAATCTCTTTAAAAGCTTCTTGCTACCTTTAAGATTCAGGGAATAGCTTTTTCCAGAATCCAGGGCGTCTCTTTAAAATGTTGATGTCAAGGAAGAGAACCCCTGTCTCTCAGTACATGTGGGAAAGTCAGCAAGTTCCGTGGGTGCCTTGATCCAAAGTATAAAACACCTCTTGTCCTGAGGACAGTGGAAGTTCACTTTTCCTCTGGGTAAAACACATCAGCAAAACCATAGGCCTCACAATGCCCTGACCCCAATCCAAGGTGCTTTAGTTTTTGTTTTGTCTTGCTGTGTAATCCATGCTGCCCTTGAACTCAGAGGATTCTCCTGCCTCAGCTGCCCAAATGCTGGGATTACTGGTGTGTACCACCACACTCAGTCGCACCCAAGTCTTAAAAATTCTTATCCTTTCTTTCAGCTGAATGGAGACCACCTTCTCCTCCTGTTGTAGTAGTCTTACTGTCTTGTGTGTTTTACTTTATTATATAGATTTTACTTTTACAAGTTGTGACTCAAAAATGACTGAAATTTCGAACAAAATTATAAAAACAAGCTTTGTTGGGGCAAGCAAGATAGCTCAGCAGAATAAGCACCTCCTCAGGCAAGCTTAGGGAAGCCCAAGGACCGAGGCTAGATCTCTAGCACCGCATGCCATGTCAGCTCTACCCCCCGGGTGGGCCAGAGTCAGGGCATAGTGGCGCACACATGTAACCCCAGTTCTGGACAGGCTGAAAGCAAGAGGATCACCACAAGTCCTAGCCGCATAGTGAGACCCTGCAACAACCAAATACATTTTTTAAAAAGCTTTATTCATAAAAAAGCAATAAAGATAAAACTAGGAAGGGTATTGTCCTATATACCCTCAACACAAAAGAATCGTCTTTGTACCAGAATCCATGTGCCTAAATTTTTGTTTTGCCAAAGGTCCTAGAGTCCAGAATCAGTGTACATGTTCTAATCCTTGGGAAAAGACATTTTCCACCATCATTATATGTTCAAGACAGCTATCTCTCTTCATGCATTTCACTAGTAACGTGTCCAGGCATGAGTGTAGAAGGATGAGAAACATCTAGGTAAGCAGCAACTGATCAAAATAAATAAAGCCTTGGGGTCAGGGAGATAGCTCAATGGAATAACTGCTTGCCTTGCAAGTGCAAGGTCCTGAGTTCAATCCCTGGTACTGCAAAATAAGTGAAGCCCACATCACCTTAGTGCCACCTTCAAGGCTGCTTCTTGTTACAATTTACCTGTCACTCACCTAAGAAAACATCAGAGCTCCTACCCCAGTTGTCTCCTCCACTTACACCCATCTCAGTGGAAGGCCAGCCCTGTATAGCAGCCCCACTTTACTGGGAAATGGTAAAGTGAAGGGGCATACAACCCATACAAAAGTGGTGCAGTCTTTGGTCCAAAAGAGGAGGAAGCATGAAGGAGAGACCGGGCAGATGAGAAGAATTAAATGGAGAGCAGATGGAAATGACTACCTTTAGAGAAATTAAACATATGAAGCAAGAGCCCCAAAAGAAACACAAAGTCAGAAAAAAGTAAATAAATAAAATCTTAAAACAGGGCCAGCCATATATATCAGTGGATTAAAACACCTGCTTAGGCAGATGCAAGGACCAGCGTTTGATCCCTGGCATGTCGTGCTGGCCTGACCCCTGTGGGGTGCTGAGACAGCAACTGAGACTCGGTGCAGTGGCACACCTGGAATCCCAGTGCTTGAGAGGCTGAAAATAGGAGAAGCACTATGAGTTCTACCTATGTAGTGAGACACTGCAGACCCTATACTAAATACATTTTTAAAAATTAAGAAACACAAAGTCAGGATTTTTAAAGTGATCTAAAAGAACTCCAGTTTTTTTTGTTTGTTTGTTTTTTTTCTTTTTTCTCAAAAGCTGGGGGCGGGCATGGAGGGGCTGTGGCTTAGTTCAGTTGTTTAAGTGCCTGTCAGGCAAATGCCATCAGGAGTAGGGGCCTGGGGTTTAATTCCCCAGCTCCACATGCCTTACCTGACCCACCTTTAAGGCAGCTGAGATAGAAAAAAAAAAAAAAAAAAATCCTCTGAAGACCTAAAGAGAAAATAACTCAAGAAAAAAGAAAACACACTAAAAGCCACAGAACACAGACAGCTACACGGCATAGACTGCAAAAACCTAAGTAAAACAAAATGATGGAAGTGCAGAAAAGAAAGGACTGCAGAAAAACAATAGCTGTGTGATAAAAGACATACGATGTGTGCATAATTGTTACCCTTGAGGAAGAAGTGAAACAATTAGAAAAACTTTCTCACTGAAGGAAAGCCTACATTTAACAAACATGAAAAGGAGATCTGGAAAAGCAGTCAATGTCAAAACGCTTCTCGGTAGAATGCCTAGGTTTTAATAATGAAAAAAGACATTCCAATCACAAAACCATGAGGTTTCTTCCAAAGATTTGAGGGACAGAAAATGATGGCAGCATGCTCGGACTTTGGCACTGAAACATTTAAGCTTCACAAAAAGATCAAATATCTCATCAAGAGATGAAATAAAATGAGCCTGGCAGGAACCAGTGACTTATTTAAGTGCAAAATTAAGACTTAAGGTGATAAAAGGCAGGCTATCCTTTGGTGACCAAATTTCTACTGAAATGGCTTTCAGAAACCAGATAAAAAAATAAAATAAAATAAAATAAGATAAAATAAAATAAAATAAAATAAACCTGCTATATTGGTTATGGAGTACAATCCTATAATCTCAGCACATGAGAGGCAGAGGCAGGAGGATCATGACTTTGAGGACAGCCTGTACTACATAGCAAGTTCAAGGCCAAAATTACATAGCAAGAACCTGTCTGAAAAACATAAAATAAAATTTCTACAATGCTTTGAATAATGATAGTATCTGTCACCAAACCAAAATTTAATCCAAAGAAAAACTCCAGATAGCTAGGTAGGAATTTAAGGAATTTTTTTCTCCTGAATAAATCGGCTAGTTTGCCCTAAAGTGAACTACAAGAAGGCAGAGCAGACAGAAGCCAAAACTCAAGTCTTTTTCTATTTCCTTTGTTTTTTTTTTTTTTTTTTTTTTTTTTTTTTTTTTTTTTTGGTGTTGGGAATCAGTCTTAAGACCCAGGGCTCGTCAGGCAGGAGCTGTGCAGTTGAGCTATAACCCTGGTCCCAAAACTTAAGTCTTGCCAAGAATGGGGATCCCAAACAAGACCTAGACTGAAAAATGCTGTCCAGAAAAGGAAGAGCCAGAATAAAGCTGGTGAATTCAGCATGCAAACAACTCCATAGAACCCCAGGAAATTTGCCTTGGCATTGACTAAAGAGGGAAAAACATAAGTGGAAGTGGAAGGAAGGAAAAAGGAAGGGAGGAAAGAAGAGAGGGGAGGAGGAAGGACGGGAGAGAGGAAGGGAAGGAAGAAGAGAAAAGAGAAGGGAGGACAGAAAATGGGGAATGTGAAAAGCAGGAAGAGGAGGAGGTAGAGGAGGAGGAGGGGTAGGAGGAGGAAGGGGAAGAGGAGGAAGAGGAGGTGGTGGCTGTACTGGTATCACCACAAAGTTGTCTAGGAAGCCTCAAGCGCTGAGGGCAACTTAGAAGGTATCAGTCAGGATAGATAAAAGCAAAGAGGAATGCTTTGTCCTAGGTGAGAAGCTCCACAAACGTCTACAGCAAGAGGGCCAAAGCAAGATCAGTAGAATCACTACAAATGGAGGACCACAAAGTAACCCCCAAAACCTGCCAGAAGCTTGAATGGAAGTTTCAGCTTTTTATTTTTTTAAAGAAAGAAAATAATCATACTTAATATGTAGTAAAAATAAAACAGGCTTTAAACATCAATAAAGACGATTTGAAAAAGAATCAAATAAAACCTCTAGATATAAAGTCACTATTGAAACAAAAAATAATAAAATTACATATAGTTAAGAAAAATAAGGGGCTGGGGAGATAGTTCCATGGCACTAGTGCCTGCCTGGCAAATGCAAGGTCCTGAGTTTGAACCCCAGTCCCCCAAAAAAGAAAGAAAGAAAGAAAGAAAGAAAGAAGAAAGAGAAAAAATTATATTAGAAAGAAGCAAAGATTTAAAAAAGAGTTAAAGAGTTTAAGGGGTCAAATGAATAACATGAGATGACCTAACAAAGGATTAATTAAAACTCTAGAAGATGAGCACTCTGCCAGGAATTATATGCCATCCCTGAGAAAAATCTTAAAAGCAGTTGGGTCAGAGGTATTGTGCAATAACTATGAAAA